>KN846956.1:1736283-2020984 GCA_000835435.1 Phialophora macrospora | reverse complement strand
TCTTCTACAACCGATTCTTCCACAACCACCCCTCTCACAACCGACTCTTCCACAACCGATTCTTCTACAACCGATTCTTCTACAACCGATTCTTCTACAACCGATTCTTCTACAACCGATTCTTCTACAACCACCTTTTTCACGACAGCTTCCACCACGATAGCCTCTTTCACGACAACTTCTAGCACAATCTCTTCCACCACCACCTCTTCCATAATTACCTCTACCACAACCTCCTCTTCCATGACCGCCTCTTCCACGACAGCCTCTACTGAAACTGGATCTACTTCAACCTCTTCTAGTACGACCGCATCTACTACAACCAGCTCTGGTTCAACCACTGCCAGCACAACCAGCTCCACTGCGATCGTGTATACAACTACGACCGCTTTCACAGCAAGTCAATCAACCCGAACGGCTTCCACATCCACGTTTACCACGAGCTCCTATGCGATGAGGTGGTGGGAACCGTGGCTATGGAGCGAGACATCTGAGCCAAATTTGATGTCTTCCACCATACTTTGTCCAACTGAAGCATTCGTCCCGCCTGGGTGGACCACCAATGCGCCAATGTCGTCTATAACCGCCATGACTGACCCTTACACTGCTGTGAAGTCGTCAGAAACGCGTTGGGAAGACGTCATTCTCTATAGTCCTTCAGGGATGTTAGCTGAACCAACACAGTCCTCTGACTCGGCTGCAGCCTATGGTGGAGACGACACGGCCAGGACTACACGGTCTTCTACTGGCCTTTCGAATCCGAGTTCCTCTACCGTACCAGTGTCTGCCGAGTTCACTGGCCGCGCGACAGCAGTTTCGCCTCCTTGTATCCTCAGTGTTATTGTTATAGTGGGAATGGGCTTTATGTGAAATGATGACCGTCAGGATGATGGCAGGCGACGTTTGCCAGGTATATCGTCAATACCATGACTTGATATAGATAGTGGGGCCTTACATTTCGTTTCGTTTGCTAAACAAGCGGCCCGCCGAACGGGATTATACAAGCACGTGATGAGTTGACCGTCCTGGGAAAACATCCTATCTCTCGAATGAAGGAGTGGTCTAGGCTTGTGGTGAATAGCAATGTCAAGGCGAGTCGGTCCTGGTCGGGATGGTTCAAGATTCGCCATGTCATTCCTAGCACCTGCTGTATCCTCAGGCTGTCTACAGCTTGAGCAGATGTTCCACAATGAGGTCAATCAGCAACCATGAATTGGGACGCTTCTCGACCACTGCGATCGATATTATCAGTGCCGTTGAGGTTAACATACCTGTCCGACTGCCTCAAGTTTCCAAAGTCCCCCTTAACTTGGTGATGGAACACCTCTGGGTTCACGGATATACGGCGCAGTTCTCGGGACACGCACGGGAGAGTTAGATATCCGGATTGCGAAAGATTCTATCATGAGGCATATCACCATAATGCGCAATGAATGCGAGTCAGGAGACATGGATTACATAGGATACGATAGAAGAATTGCAGCAGTTAGGATGTGATTATACCTGTTCACAGCTGTCCAACCGTGACCGGAGAGTGAAGGGTCAGACTTTGAAATATAGCCTCGATGACCAGAACGGTTTTCAGGCCGTCTTCAGCCGAGCAATTCGGTTCTGCCTGGCCTCGGACAGCGGAGATGAAGTGCTTCAACTGGCGGGCCAAGGGCTGGATATCGTCCACATCTGCTTTGGATTTCTCGTCTCTTCCAAGCGGGAAGGACCAATTTTGTTCATCTGGGGGTAGGTCATCGTAGTGGAAGCGTGTCCTACCAGGTGTCAGCATCGTAAGAAGTACGGCGGAGGGTGTAGACGTACAAGGAAGGGATGCCCATCGACCCTCTCGTCCCGAGAACAGTTAGGCACGTCTCTCCCGTCCTGGGTATATAGGGGTTCTCGCCAGTTGCGGCCTCCCAAGAATGCGGAGAAGTCGCAGCACTGCCAGAGGACTGGGTCAGCTTCAACAGTGTAAAAGCAATCATGTACGTCGAGTGAGACTCGTACTCCGAGAATAAGAACGATCCTACCACACCGCTCGCAAACTTAAAGGTAGCAAGCACGGTCTCATCCACGGGAAAGCCTCTCTCCTTCACACCCTCGGTTGCGTACACTTCAGATATGTCGCCGAGGAGGTATTGAAGGATATCAATTTCGTGACTAGCATTAGTCAAGACCTGCTTTCTTGGTCAATACTGCAGGAGCCGGACCATGGAAGTTTTGGGCATTCTCACCACTCCCCCAGAGCCAAGCTGCTGACGCCACGGGATAGCGAAGTAATCCATCGGCTTGCGCATCGCCCACACTTGACGAGACTGTCAGAGGCAACAATGCAAGGGGGCCAACCTGTCCCATCCTTTCGAAGAAGCATGTACACGTACCTCCATTGATAGCCACAATACGGCCCAGCCGTCCCTCATCAATTGCTTTTTTCACAGCCAGGACATAAGAATTATGCCTTCGATGGTGACCGACCATAATAATCCCCTTTCCGCCCGCTCCTGTGGCCTTTCGACACGTGTCTAAAATCGCACGACCCTCGGTCCCGGTAACAGCCAACGGCTTCTCCACCAGCACCGATAAGTTCTCTTTAACAAGTTCCTGCGCAAGGACCGCGTGCGTTGAAGTCGGGGTGGCGACGATGACAGCATCTGCAGAGAAGGTGCCTGATTTCAAGGAGGCTAGCAAATCATCGACACTCTTGAAGTGTCGGCAGTTGTGTCGGAGTGCCAGCTCTGGGGCAATCTCCGCTGGGTCGCTAGATGTGACATGGAGTTAACTATGCCGACCCGACTGACTGCTGTGGTAGCGATCTGGGCTTCGAGCTCACATGATTCCGGCCAGCTCTAGATGGAACACCCAGGGTCAACATCACAACGAGCATGGGAGTCTCGAACCTGTTGTACGTACCTGCTTCAGGCTCATCCACAACATGCTGCAGGTGACGCTTCCCTATCAAGCCAGTCGCTCCTGCCACGACCTGTGTGTCGTAAGACGGGGAGTCTGCAAAAGCAGGCCAGCTGTTCCTCCATATCCAGGTGTACACTTACAATCCTCATAATGTCCGGTAGTATGCTCGAGGCCGCACTATGGCTGTATGCTGTAGTAGGGGATTCCCACTCGATCGCATCGGTTCCAAAAGAAAGAAACCGCGCTCGGACTGGTGACTTATAGCATACAAGCCTCTGGGGAAGTCGTCGTGGTTCGGCAAAGGACTTGTCCGCCGCCCAGCAAACTCAGTAGCGACCGCACGGATAGGTAGTATCTACCACTCGAGGCAGCGAGTGGAGGCCTGGAGCGTGAATTAAGTTCTCATCTCCCGCACTGTGGAAACGTTGTCCTGGGGAAGGGGAGAAAACAACTCCGAAACCGGGGAGAGCCGGACAAACGGTGACCCGAAATACGCTCTCTGCTCCACCATGTCCAAGCAACGAATGATCATCAGGATAGCTTAGAAATGAAAATGGACCTACCTTTGTAGGGGTAACAACCTCTTCATTTTGGGGAGCTGAGCGCAGGACGGTCTGGACAGGGACTTCCCCCCTTTTGTGCAGCCTTGTGCACGCAATTCAGCCTCAAAGACCCAGAGGAGGACCGGAACCGGCGAAACGGTTGTTCCTTACGATGCCGAAGTCAGGCCGAAGGTGTGAATGAGGATCATCTGAATTATTAACGCATCGCTTCCTCATCCTTGACTCATCACTTGAGTCGCATTCACGGTGAGATCGGTCCATTTCTTTTCGCACATAAATGCCTTTGTCCGCGTATCTACGCGGCTGATCTTCTTTCATCTCTACCTGTCTGTCCCTTACACGTGGGATGGAGGGGGAGAAGGTGGTAGTTGTTGGCGCCGGGCCAGTCGGCTCGCTGGCTGCGCTTTATGCTGCAGCGCGAGGCGCCACGGTAAATATATATGAACTGCGGAATGGTAAGTCGAGGAGTCTTGTCCTTTTGTCTCTCAGGTTGTTGTGAGATCTCCCTCTCATGCTGGGTTGGCCCTTCCAACACTCATCGGGGCCAACTTGGATCCTCACGTTCGGTCAACCAACCTTTGAAAGAGCGCCCCATCTGCCTCACATCTCACTGTTGTGCCAATCATGTGTCCACTGATGCCTCTTGCTCCTGTTATCCAAACCCCTCTCCTAGTATAGTTGGTCGAATCCGAAGGCTAACTCTCTTCTTGGCAGATCTTCGCAATGAGGAAACGACACCGCTGAACTTCACAAAGTCGATCAACCTTGCTCTTTCGGAACGTGGCATCAATGCACTGAGGTCGGCCTGCAACACTGATCTGCTCGACAAGATCCTCGACCGAACAATCCCAATGCATGGCCGGATGATCCACTTTCGGACTGCCACTGGCGCCCTGTCCCAACAGTCTCAGGCATATGATGTTCATGGCCGCTTCCAGCGCTCTGTCGACCGCGGAGAGCTCAACAAAGTCCTGCTTGACCACCTGGGTTCCCTGCCTAATGTCAATTTCTTCTTCCAGCACAAGATGACGGGCGCAGATTTCCGGAAGAAGAAGGCGTGGTTTGAGGTCATGGATAAGAACAGCACCAGCCCCTCCGGTCGCGCAAAGGAGATTGAAGTCTCTTTCGACTTGTGCATCGGCGCTGACGGTGCACACTCGGCCACCAGGCATCACATGATGAAGTATGCCCGCATGGACTACCAGCAAGAGTACATCGACTGCTTGTGGTGCGAGTTCAAGATGCCACCATCCAAGGCAGGTGACTTTGCCATCTCTCCAAACCATCTGCACATATGGCCAGCCGGCAGCTTTATGTTCATCGCTCTGCCCAACCTCGACAAGTCCTTCGTGTGCACGCTCTTCGGGCCCGTTGAGCTGTTCTTCAAGCTCGAGAATGGCTCTGACCCAGATTTGGTGTCGATGTTCGACAAGTACTTCCCCGGCGTGACGACGTATATCCCCCCTGCAGACTTGGTGGCACAATTCACGCGCAACCCACATCTCCCGCTGATCAATATTAAATGCTCGCCGCATCATTTCGGAGACAGTGTCGTGATCGTGGGAGACGCCGCCAATGCGATGGTGCCGTTTTATGGTCAGGGGATGAATGCAGGACTGGAGTCGGTGCGCGTGTTGTTCTCGAAGCTGGACAGCACTCCGAACAGAGCGGAGGCTCTCACCAGCTACACGGCGGAACGTGCAGAAGACGCCCATGTCATTGCAGATCTGGCACTGGCGAACTACACCGAGATGCGATCGTCAGTCACCTCGCCTCTGTACAAATGGCGCAAGTGGATCGAGGAACGGCTCGACAAGTACGTGCCTAGCTGGGGTTGGGCCACCCAGTACTCCCGAGTCAGCTTCAGCAACATGCGATACAGCGATGTGATCAAGAAGTCGAAGAGTCAGAAACGCATACTCACCGTTCTGTTTCTCGCCGCAGCCGCAGCTGGTGTGGCTATGCCGGTCGCTGGTGTGTGGTGGTGGTTGGTGTTGGGGACTAGGTTCCGACAGCATCAGAAGGCATTCAACCTCACCCGTACTTGATGATGAACACCGCTTCGCTGCACTTCACTGCCTCAAAGCGCCAAGATTCATGCCGGGGATACATGATTCTGCTATACCAGATACCAAGTCCTCGCAGCATGCACTGTGTCTCCTGTGGGATTCGAGCGTAGAACAAACAGCGCCGCCATCCTGCTTGTGCTGCTCATCGCTTCAGAGTCGCCCTCTCCTGTGTACGGGAATCGTGTCTAGTGCTCCTCCTGTTCTTCACTTGGTTGACCCTACCCTCTGCCCTCTCTGTCCGGCTCTCATCGTCAGCGCAAGATGGCCCGAGTTCGAAGCACCACGGCTGCTCTTGCTCGTACTCGTACTGCCCGTCCGCGTCGAAGAAGACACGTCCCTCCGAACTGGCGCTTCCTCTTCTACCTGCGGCGGCACGCACGCTTCACGGTGCCTAATCAGGTATGTTCTAGAACTTCCTAGTATTATTCATATCTTGGTGGTGGGCTGTCGAGTTTGAAAAAAAGAATGAGCTGAGCTGCGCTAACCTGAGCCGATCTACCAACTTACAGATCCTCAACACCATCAGCCGACCTCGTCGGTCCCGAGTCAACAACACCCCAAGCAGGGTCCCTTTGCTAGCCCTGCCAGACGACATCCTCTACCGAGTGACCGACTTCCTGGACGTCGCCTCCCTCATCAGTCTCGGCCTAACTTGTAAGGCGCTGGCCTTCCTGACCACGCGCTCCTTCTCCATCGCCCAGACCACGACGCTGAACGACTTCCCAACATTCACGGCCGAGAGGGTGCTCGTCGCGCACAACGGGCCAGCGGCCGTCATCCCGACCATCCAATACACACCTACTTTCTCAGACCGGCGCATCCTGATGCTCCAGCTCCGCCCGTTCATGCCGCGCACGCACCGCCTGTGCTGGATGTGCCTCGTGTACACGCCCATCCGGGCCGCTGCCGATGAGGATGACCACGGGTGGCACGCCACCAGCAGAGTCAACACCACGGGCGGCAACGCCCTCAACATCGACCATCTGCTGGAGAGGCCGGTGCTCAGGGTGCACGCGCACAGGCGGTGCATGGCCATGTTCAACCTCGTGAACGGGCGGCAGCTGGGCGACTGGTGTCTGGGCACGGCGGGCGCCAGTGGTGGGAGGGACACGTTCCACCCCGCGTTGGCGAGGAACCACGATGAGACGGTCGACGGCCCGGCGACATTGCGGTTGGGGGGTTTAGCTATGTGGGTGCATGAATGAGTGTTGGCGAGGACGGGTACGGGCCAACGCCAGGATGAAAGCGAGAAGATGCACTGGAGTTGGATTGTGTCAAACACAGCAAGTCGGGCGGCGTCAACTGCAATAATGAGAAACAATACATGAGACGGGTCATGTCCAAGAACCGCAAACGTCGATACGACAGGCGTTGTCTCCAAGGCCTCCATCTTTTCCAAACAGTTGCCATTTCGTTGCTTGTGCTGATGTATAACGACGGACGTTTGGACGTTTGTCATCCAATCCAGATGCGGATTGTCCACTGTAGGCATCATGTCCGCCAAAGCTCATACCTCAATCTCCCTCGCCATCTTCCTATTTTAAGTTCATACACTCGTCATTCATGCTTTTGGTCATCAATGTATATTTGCCGGATTCAACGAACTCATTTTGTCCGCCGTATCTCCCACCTCCGTATCTCCCACCTGCGTATCTCCCACCTCCGCATCCCCCCGGAGCATGTTCATATTGTCCATTTCAGGCGCAAGGCTACCTTCGATCCGGCGACGGGCTTCTTGCCTGTCTTCCATGGTGATATTCGCTTCGTCCTTTTTCATGTCCGGCTTGTATGGTTCCACGTTCGGTGAGCGACCGATGGACATGCCCACGCGGATCTGTCGACTCGTTAGTATGATACATCAACGCAAGATCTTCGATAGAAGAACTTACCAATGTTTCCAAAGCCCCGGTGCTGTTCGCAACCAGGTCTTCGTCGTACACCATCTTTCCCGGCTCGAAGAACAGCAGAATCGTACTGCCTCCGAACTTGAAGTATCCAAGCTCCTCGGCTCGCCTGACTCGCTCGCCGGGTTTTCGTGTAATGACTGTCGACCCGACCATCATTGCGCCAATACATACATACATGACTCGACCATGCGTGACAGAATCGATAGGCACTAGAACGCGGACATTGTCGCCGTAGACATCCAGAGCTGATCTAATGGCCATTGGGTTGACGGTGTAGTACTCTCCTTCGATAGCTTTCGGCGTCCCCAAGACGCCATCAACGGGAACGTGAAAGCGGTGATAATCTTGGGGTGCAAGCCTGAAGATGCCCATACTACCACCTTTGAATCGTTTGGCATCAAGCGGATATGCCTCTCCAAACAGTTTCTCGAGGCTGTAGTCTCTGCCTTTGACCCAGATGCGTTTGGCATCATCAATCGTGTTGAAGACAACAGAGCGACAATCCGCTGGAGAAGTGATGATCTCCGGTCGGTCCGGTGCACTGCATGGCCGGGCGTTAGGCTTCAAAGCCCGATAGAAGAACTCGTTGAAGTTTTTGAACTCCGAAGTTGGCAGCAGGACTTCCGACATGTCGAGTTGATGGAACGCAATAAATCCTGGGATCTGAGCAGCCGAGGCAGGATCGTCGAACTTCTTGCCCTGCTTGACGGATAACGACTTGAGCATCTTCTTGATTCGCTTCTTTTCCATTTCACCGGCGCCCAGCCCTTTGTAGAGCAAGCGAATGCCAATACGGACATAAACCGACATTCGTTCCTCATTGATCTGTCCAGTGATGCGATCCTGGACAAGGATGTTCGCGCTGTTAGCGCCGAGTTTGTAGCCTCCGTAGCTGATTTTGGTGATGACCTTGGAGTACCACTTGCGCTGAGCTTGACTCTGTGTCACAAAACCACCCATGACCAAGTTGTTGACTTGCCTCCAGTCAGAGCTGGCACAGGTGGCGATGTGGGTTATGATGTCGGCTTCGGTGCGCTTGTTCAGCTTCGGCTGGTGGCAAATCGGACACTCACGAATTTCGATGACATGCTCTTCGTCTCCTTCTTCAGCCAGATCATTTCCCAGTAATCTGCCTTCCTCACCAGGAGTTCCAGTCGGGTCTTGCTGGATGTTCGGGACTTCAGCATTGATCGGAGGGCTCTCTGGAACTAGATCTTGACTCAAGACCTCCGCGCTTTTGATTTTCTCCAGTTGAGTCTTCTTCTGACTACTTCTCTGTAACTGTTCCTCCAGACAAATGACCGCCTGGTCAAAGGTCAAGTCAACCTCGCCGAGGTCGTCATTTTCTGCAGCAAATCTCCTAAAGAAGCCGTTGATGGTGGATTCTTTCAAGGTGGAGCCCAGCGTGTCTAGCATGGTGGTGAACTCGATCTTGCTGATTCTCTTGCTCTCGTCTACGTCATACTGCTTCAGCATGGCCCGCCAGAACTGCTGTCGCAGGGCTTTATAAGATAAATACTTCCCTCGGAGATGCAGTTCTGGACTGTGTTTGGCTTCCCACCGTTCTTTGTTTTTGAGTTCTAGAGGAATGACGTACGAGGTCATTGTCGGGTCGTCAGCCGGTTGGACTGCTGGGGGTTCAGGCACCGGCCCCTTCAGATTAGTGGTATTATTCTCTGAGGGTGCACTCGTTGGGGGCGTGGTTCGAAGTACATCATTAGTACTCAGGTTTGACAGCGATGCAGTCGAATCCTCCTTCTTCAACCCGGGACGACCCAGCTTCGAGAGGCTGCTAGCGGACGAGGTGCGGGAGAGTGGAATTCGGAAGCGGGCTTTCTGCTGTACCGCCGGCGAATACTCAGGAGGGTCAGGCAGGTCGTAAAGGCCTGTCTCGGGGTCCTCCTGTGGAGAGTTGAGGATCATTTTCTGGACAGGGAAAGAAGTCGAAGCCACAAAGTCGTTCCCTGATAAGCTGTCCCGATCAATGACACTGAATGTCAAGGAGTAGCCAGTTTCATTCCGCTTGATCTGGAAAACCATCTTCTCGTTGTAGACAGGGTTCAGGTTATGTCGTACCACCTTCGTTCTGAGGACTTTTCGGCCCAATGCAACAACCACAAAAGGGTCCATATCGAACGATGTTCTCGTCATGTTTCGTTCGGGGGGCAAATCGGTGATTTTGATCACTTCCATGAAAATGACGCCATCGACATCGTTGTCGTCTCCCAGGAAATTGTAGGCTCTAGCGGCGATGGATCGGCGTCGTAGACGGGCCAGCCTCTTCTTCTTGGCTTTCTTGTCGACAAGCGCAGGTTTCTGGGAAGACTCATTCTCAGTGACCGACTCCTGATCATCATCAAGATCATCGGCATCTAGATCGTCGTCCATGGTGAGATCGTCCATATTGGAAGAGACACGGGACAGTTCGTCGTCCTCATCTTCAGCTCCGAGATAGGCCTGGAACTTCTTTCGAATCTCTTCGGGACTGGCGGATGGATTGGCCGAGTCGACCAGAGAAAACTGCATGTAGACTTCTCCTGATACGTTGCTCCCTTTCTTGCTTGCAGGGCGGCGGGAGTGCAGCTTGTACCATTGTGGTTGAGTCTGTATCTGGCCGTTGGGGAAAATATCTTCGATGGGAATGTCAAACTCGCCCATGTAGTCTTTTTTGAACCGATCTTTATCCCAGCAGATGCATTCGAGGAGAGGGACGCCCGTCAGGGGCATATCGAAGCATATCTTCCATTCTGGGTTGAGGGTCTTGGAGATCGAGGGCGTAGACTGTCTTGCATTGCCAAGGGTAACGACCAGGTACTGAATCTGTTAGCCAGAGTTCGAAGGGACAGTCGACAAGGAACGTACCGGATCGGATGTGCCAGACCGATCTTTTGCGGCCAGGTTTCGGGCCTGCGGAAATTGATTAGTGACGCCCACGACGTCGTCTACCGGCGCGATGATACCTTTATAACGTAGACTTTAAGAATCAACGGTTTCTGGTCGACCAGAGCCGCGGTGCTGTTGTTGTTGCTGCCGCCGAGTCTCGGTGGACTAGGGCGTCCCCCACCATCGCCGTTGGCACCAAATCCATTGCCAACGTGGTCTTTGTCCTTGTTCTTCCCCAGTGAACTCAGGCCTCTGGGCAGTGAGATATGCACCATGTCGATATCTTATGATATTTCTCCTCTACGCTTATTGGCGCTCGTGGCAGCGTGAGTCACGGACAAGAAGGTGAGCAGGCTGAATAGTTAAGCTGGAGCTGAAGTGCACGGATCCGGGAATTTTGGAATTGGGGGCGGGTTGCAGGGAAGAGGCTTAACGAACGGCGTGGCTTGATGCCGAGGCGCAGGCACACCGGGCAGGATTCACAGGGAGATGACACCTGAAACTGTCTGAACAAGAGGTGGTTCGGTACGGAGTACGAGTATGGCTACGTTGTCGCATCTGAGGGCCGGTGGAGATGAATATGGACGTATGATGCCATTGCGGGAAGGTTGCCCACGTTGCCCCTCGTGTCTTGTGCCTGTCACCGCAGCTTCAGGTACGACTTACGTATGCAGCTGTCTTTGTCCGCATGTGACTGGCCGCTGGCGAGCTCCCGGTCTTGACCATGCGAGTAAATCTCAGATCAGGCACATCTTTGACCCAGCACAACTTGTACTCGGACGTTTGTCTTATGAACGGACACTCGCACGCTCAGACAGCACCAGATCGTTTCCGATCGCCCTCTCCTTCAGGCGGCCGCTCACTTGCGTCGAGAAGCCTTTTCTGGTCTAGTGACCCGCAGGTGGGAAAGAGCGATATTTTGTTCAGTCACCGCTATTCAGCGAATTGAGGCAGCTTCTTAAATCCATTCTCGGAGCCTCGGAAGGATAGCTGCGTCGCCATGGACCTAGACTTGAATCCACTGATAAGAAGTGGTAGCCAACAGAGGCAGTATGGAGTACAACAAGGCAAGTCAAAGGCGCTTAAGGATACTGAACACTCCTGCCACCCATACCCGATACTGGAATCTCGGATGCTCACACGTCATTCTCTACCTAACCGATCTCTCCAACGAAAATTGACTGTGGCAGCCACATGCTGCCAATCTTCTGGTCTGATCAGACCTTGCAATCTACTTTGCTGGATAGCAAAGTGCATCGCGTTCGGACACGGCATCGGCCCTGCTGTTACATAGCTATTTGTCTTCGAATTCCCCAAGTCTCATGAGGTGCCTTTCGAACCAGCTTCCTTTAACTGTCAGAACTAGGATATGAGTTACGGGAGAAGCACATTTTCGAGCAGCCTCCCAGCAAGTGAATTCTACGTCGGCATGCGCCAGGACTTTATGTTGGAGGCGAGTCGCGAGACGTGGGTAGGTCTTAACCCTCCGTATGAGAAATGACAACAAATGCAGGCAAGTGCGCACAGCGTGCGTCCGTGTTGGGTTGGCGTAGATCGTACTTTGCAAGGACCGGACGAGTACGAGAAGCTCCAAGAGACAAAACATTCCGTAACTGGGCAGATACTATCCAACCTCGATGCCCGCAATATTCGAGGCCTCGGGCAGGAATTCTCCTGCAGTTCTTTCAACTTTCTTCTTCTTTTTGAGATTCTGCAGTTCGTCTCCCTGGACAGTCTTCACGGTTAGATGACGGGAATCCCTTTCTTCAACAACAATGCCGCCTCCCCTGGCCATCGACATCAGCTCCTCACTTGCTTTTGTTCGCTCTCCGGTTTCTTTATTCCAAACCCAGCCTTCTTTCAACCACATCCAAGTAAGCCATGCGCGCAATTCCTTATCCAAAGGAACGACTCGCTTCCACTCTGGTTCAAAGTGATCTGGGTTCTCGGCACCTTCTCCGTTCCAGTTCGTAGCGAGGCCTCTCAACTTGTCACGACAGAACATGCGCCAACTATCGTGAGAGTAAGGCCCTAGCCCCGGCAAATGTGAGATCTCCCATGCCACACGCCCGTCGTTGTCGTCAAGGACTTCAGCTGCTCCGACGTCCCGCCCGTCACCTTTCAAAGGGTAATTCTGCTTCTTATATCGCTTCCCGCGTTCTGGCGGCTTCTCGAGCCAGACTTTCGCCATGGCAACGCATTTCCGTGCTCTTTGGTTCTGAAATCCCAGTACATAGATTATGGAGGTAATATCGCTGACTTCAGCATTGGCGAGATCCGTTGGCGTAGGGTAGCGCGACATGAGTTGGTAGAAGACTGGCATTGCTCGCTCGCCCGGCGTCTTGTTCAAGAAGATGGTGGCAACGAGGAGACGAAACGGGTCGTGGGCTAGGCGCTCCTGCATTAAACCAAAGGTCTCGTGGGACAGAGGCGGGAATGGCAGTGTTGATAGGAACGTCGGTCGATGTTTGTGTGGTGACGCGAAATACGGCGACTTTGTCGGCACTCGCAGCTTCTTGGGATTGACCTTGACCGCCTGTCCTAGGGAAGGCAATCTGGGCGACCTAACATCTGGCAGGAACAGGTCGGGTCCAATATCTTCGGGCACATCGGTGAGACTCGAGTCAGATGAGAGCTCATCGACGTTGAGTCCGTAGTAGATGCGGGGCCGGCCTGGCGTCGCCGAGACCGTGGGAACATTCGTAGAGGCATCCTGGTTGACACCCGATGCAATATTATTTCTCAGAAAAGAACCAGCTTGCTGGTCTTCCTTCTGCGGCGGAACCTCAACCTCATGCTCTTCATCTTTTGGCTTCTCCGTCGGAAAGTGCCTGGAGATGTAGGTAATCTTGCGACGCGTCCTAGCTGTTCTGCGCTCCCTTACCCGTATCACGTTCAATGCCGGCCGAGCTTCTGTCGATTCCGGGGAGATGTCATTGCCAGCAACCATACCCAAGTCATCGGTGGGAATGATTGGCAACTCAAGTTCCGAGATTGGCGAGGGAGGCGGTGACAAGGCTCCATCCTCATTTGATGTGTTCGATGAGGTCATCCTTGGGGCTCTCCACGGGGAACTCGAGTTTCTCTGGGCGTTTGTTCGTTGAATGCACTACGGGGCACGCAGTAGAAGAGGACGGCTCGAAGGCAGACGCAACAATGCATTCACTGCCGGCCACGATGTGATCTGAGGCTACGGGCCTGGCAACATCATCGCCAGCCATTACTTCACCTCCTCGACATCAGATTGCCACTACGAGACCCAGAAGTGCCTTGGCCCGCGATTGCCCTACTCATACAATTATCACAAGCCAACACAGATCCTGCGAGACCTGAAAAGACTTTCAAAATGCTATTAATGTCCATTTCTATCGAGGTCCGTCACTGAGTCTTGACCTGCGGACGCCGAACTTGGCCAATCAGAGTCGCGGCTGACACGAAAGCGAGACGCGCAATTTCCTGCTGAGATGCGAAGATCTTGTCGCTGCTCACAACAGGCTCAACAGGTTTCCTTAAGCAGATTCTGGGCGACAATTGACCCCCGTCTCCCTTCCGCTCGCATTTGCCTCGTCGTGCACATTTCTATCCTCAAACGATTCCATGCTACTGGCCGGGAGTGTCAATCCACTGCACTCGTTTTGAAGCACACTAACCGCAGACATGGGTGAGGCAGAGGAAGCAGCCCTCGATGCAGCGAGGACAGCAACAGTTCGACGCAAGCCTGTCCCAGCACCACAGCCGCCCAGCTACCAAGGCCAGAAACGAGGACTCCTCGATCGGTGGAGGAGTTTCGCACGCCGGACTAAGATCATTATTTTGGTGGTCGTTCTCGCCATCATCATCTTGATCATAGGCCTTGCAGCCGGCCTGTCGACCCGCAAGCACACGCAGAACCTCCCTCTGCCTTCAGGCAATGGCGGCCCTTACACCGGCGACCTCACGTACTACGAGCCCGGTCTGGGTGCCTGCGGCGTTACGTCCCAAAACAGCGACAAGATTGTCGCCATCTCGCACCTTGTTTTCGATGCTGTTAGCGTCGGGAGCAATCCCAATGCAAATCCGTTGTGTGGCAAGAAGATAAGAGCAAGGAGGGACAATAAAAGTGTGGATTTGACGGTCGTGGACAGATGTACCGGCTGTCAGCCAAAAGATCTCGACGTCACCATCGACACCTTTGCTGGTCTCGCCGACGTTGATCTGGGCAGGGTACTGGTGGAATGGAACTGGTTGGAGAATGTCCCTGCTGGCGCCCAAGGCTGATATTAGCCCAGCCCTGGGTGTAGCATCGTCGGACCAGTGCCATCTACAGATGGTCGAAGACTTCTTGAGGACGAGATCTGTGCTGGGGACGAGATATTGACCACCATGCAGGGTTTCTCCCCGAGAAGCCATTCATGCTCCTTCCCTTTCTGGATTGGGAACCTTCGAGTGGAGATGAACGCCGGGATCGGACATCAGCGCGGCCTTTTGACGGAATATCAGCGACGACTTTCACACTTCCTGGGCCCGACAGCAGAGAGTCGCTGGCCATCCTGGGAAGCGTAGACAGAAGAAATCTTTCGAGGATGTCGATCGTAGCGTTGGCAGAGGATCAGCAGTATGTCGGCCCAAGGTCATTTCGACACATTTCTGACATTTGCGAAGGTCGAGCGTCACTCTCGATGTTCTCCACGATGTCGCCGCACGGAACAACATTAGGATTACTTCTAAGGCAGACGAAGAAGCATACCTGCTCGTCCTTCAATCAGCCGACGTGACAGCAGCGAATGTCAATAACTTGCCCGACTTTGTCGATCCTAGACTTGAGCCGGTTCCCACTTTGGGTGGACGAGAGTACTGGAAGGTGAAGAACAACAGCCATAATGCCTGGAGTCACCAGGCCAATCTTGTGGCGGAGAGGCCAATCTCCGAAATTCTCAAGGGGCGGAAGATCATCATGAAGGACAATATGTCTGTGGCTGGACTGCCACATACCTGTGGAACCTTCCCTCAGTTTGTTTCCAAGGATGGCAAATACCCAATCGCGACGATTGACGCGCCTATCACGAAACGGCTGTTGGAGGCTGGAGCCACCATTGTCGGCACGTCTACATGCGAGAACTATTCCTTGACTCCTATGTCCTACACGTCAGCAAACGGACCGGTACACAATCCGTGGCTCCGCGATCACAATGCGGGAGGGAGCACAAGCGGCGGCGCATTTCTCGTTGCATTGGCCAACGCTCGCGCCGCTGGTGTGGCTGGCTTGGAAGACGCTGGCGAAGACGTCGAACTTGCTATGGGCGGAGATCAAGCGGGCTCGATCCGCCTTCCTGCGGCCTACTGCGGTATTTATGGGCTGAAACCCACTCATGGTCTTGTCCCATACACAGGAATTGCGGGGCTTCATCCGATGATTGACTATACAGGTCCAATGGCGAGGAAATTAGAGGACATTGCGACGTTGCTCTCTGTCGTTGCCGGTTATGACGGCCTCGACCCTCGAATGTCACCTGAATCACCGCTCCGGCAAAATGTCACCGACTATTTCAAGGAGCTAGCATCTACTCCGAACCCGGGCAAGGGTCTCAAGGTTGGCATCATCAAGGAATCACTTACATCCCCGGGCACACAACCAGAAGTCGCAGAAACCGTGCGGTCCGCTGCGGTCAAGCACTTTGAAGCTAGCGGAGCAACAGTATCCGAAGTGTCGGTGCCAATGCATTTGTTAGGACCTGCAATCTGGACAGCAGCCACGAGGTCACATCTTGCAGGTTTGGCTATTGGCGGCCGGATCCCTGATGTTCTCAGCCATAGCATTCCCCACCTCTCTCTGCGGTGGCCTCCTGATCAGGAGATGTACGATCTTTTGAGAGTGGCGAACCCGGCCGTGATTAACATCATATTTTGCGAGACGTTGTTAAAGGAGAAGTTCGGCCCAGAGGTGCAAGCCAAGGCCCATCGCCATGTCTTGCAGTTGCGAGCGGCGTATGATATGGCTCTAGAAGAGTTCGATATCCTTGTCACTCCTACAACGCCAGCGGTTGCACCTCCCCATCCTGATTTGCGACCCGAAGTTGAGGGCGGTAGTACTGTTATGGACAAGATCAAACTAGCTGTTGGGGCCACAAATAATACATGCCCCTTCAATGCCACAGGGCATCCAGCTTTGACCGTGCCTTGCGGCTGGGCGCCAGCAAAGACCGGAAAGGGAGTGCTGCCTGTGGGAATGCAGGTGATTGGCCGGAGGTGGGACGACGCGGGCGTTCTGAAAGCTGCCAAAGCGTTTGAACTTGGAGGCGGTGGCCTGGGACCGTGGCCGGGACAAACTAAAATGTAGGCCCTCTCAAAGGGGTTGATCACTTGCGGCAGCGTTCTTTGCGCGCTCCCAGCGAGGGGCGAGTAACTGCGTGGTGATTGCGATGCGGTTATTTGTATGCCTTGGTTTGGTACTATAAATACACATGAGACGCAGCGGGAGCCTGGACGCGGTATTCCCAAATTTTGTATGGCCGGCAATGAAGCTCTAGAGATGGCGTGGCAGATGGTGCTGGCTCTGGTCCAGAGTCCAGCACTGTCGCGTTCAATGGTGCCGCCAAGAGTTACCCGGTTGCCCAGTGGGACTGTGTAGCCAGCCAGGTGACCCTCTTGACGTCCTCAATTCGTGCGAGCTCTGCATCCTTCAGTATCAAGGCGTTGCCGAAGGCGACATTGTGTCCTTCATCCATGTCTGCACAGGTTCCTTCTCCCGAGACGCCTCTGCGGGCGGCTCAACGCCAACGCGCGAAGCCGCAGCGGATGCTTGCTTGTGTGCTATGCTCGCAACGCAAAGTCAAATGCGACAGACAATTCCCCTGCTCCAATTGCGTCAGGTTTCGAGCGCAATGTGTGCCGGCAACGCTTACGCCGCGCCAACGGAGACGCAGATTTCCCGAGCGCGAGCTCCTGGACCGGCTCCGCAAGTATGAGGATTTGCTTCATCAGAACAACATTACGTTCGAGCCGCTACACAAGGAGGTG
This sequence comes from Phialophora macrospora, assembly GCA_000835435.1. Classification (NCBI taxonomy): domain Eukaryota; kingdom Fungi; phylum Ascomycota; class Eurotiomycetes; order Chaetothyriales; family Herpotrichiellaceae; genus Phialophora; species Phialophora macrospora. The sequence goes on along the minus strand of KN846956.1, from coordinate 2,003,665 downwards.
GCCGGCCAGAGCGCCAACGACACAGAGAACGGCGACGATTCAGACGGACCCGATGCCTTGACTCCCGCCAGGCCCGAGAGTCGCTATGAAGCTAAGAACATCCTGCACAGTATGACCCAACGCTTCGGGGACTCCGCCAACGACAGCGATTCCTCGCAAGACGATCCGGTGCGAGTGACGGCCATTAAGAAAGCGTGGGAACAGTCCACCGAAAATGCCGATCACCTGCTGTTTGGCTCGAGAGGAACGGCCGTCGACGTTTCCTCCTTACATCCGGACCCCGTTCAGATCTTCAAGCTTTGGCAGGTATACCTGGACAATGTGGACCCGCTGCTCAAGGTCACACACACTCCTAGCACGCAAGGACGTGTCATCGAAGCCGCCAGCGACATCGCAGCCATCAATCCTATCCTAGAGGCTCTCATGTTCGGTATTTATTGCACGGCTATCCTAAGCCTCTCCGAGGAGGAGTGCCAAACCATGACAGCTTCTCCAAAGGATGAGCTATTGGCAAAGTACCAGTACGGGTGTCAGCAGGCATTGCTCAACTGTGGATTCCTCCGGACGAACGATCGCGAATGCCTCACAGCTTTGTTCCTCTATCTGGTGAGTCCTGGCACTGTTGAGTCTGCCGCCTTGCTAAAATTGTAGATCTCTGTCCGACCGAGCACCGTTCCGCCATCCCTTCATTCGATGCTGGGCGTCGCGGTACGCATCGCGCAACGCATGGGCATCCACAGCGAGTCGGCTCTCGCAGAATGCACCGTCTTCGAGGCCGAAATGCGCCGGCGACTGTGGTGGTCCCTCATGCTCTTCGACAGTCGCGTCGCCCAGCTCGCCAGCTCGAAGACTGAGACCCTGGACCCAACATGGGACTGCAAGATTCCTCTCAACGTGGGCGACTCGGATCTCCGCCCAGAGATGAAGGAGCCGCCCGCAAACCAAGCCGGTTCCACCGACGCACTCTTTGCCGTTGTACGGAGCGAGGTCGCCGACGTTGTCCGTTACAGCGAATTCCACCTTGATTTCACCCGTCCAGCGTTAAAGGCCATTGCCAGGAAACAACCCCGACTTGGTACTAACGCGAATGACGGTGGTCTGGCAAGACTGGGCGAGGTAATCCAAGACCGATATCTCAAGTCCTGCGACCCAGACAACCCAATCCACTTCATGACAATTTGGAGTACAGGGTCCAGTTTGGCCAAATGTCGGCTAATGGACGACTATTCGAGATACTCCAGTTCGTGCGGGTGCTGGACTGCAGAGCAGCGCGAGGCTGCTCTCTCCCACGCGCTGACGATGCTGGAATGCGACACGAAGGTCATGTGCTCGCAACTCAGCAGCCGATTCCGCTGGTTCAACCACTTCTATTTCCCCTTTTTAGCATACATCCACGTCGTCCAAGATGTCAAGAGGCGGATGATGACCGAGCAGGCCAGGCACGCCTGGGAGGTCATGAGCGACAACTACGAAGCTTGGTTTTGCGCGCTGTTTACAGACGGAGATAGCCCCGTCTTTCAAATGTTCGCCAAGCTGATCCTTGGGGCGTGGAACGCTTGTGAGGCCCTGGCTGAGCGATCAGGAGAGATTTTAATACCACCGAGGATTGTCTCTTCCCTCAGGGCCAGCCTGGCGCTGGTAGAGGGAGTTGCACAGCCTACCTCCGACATAGAGCATGCAGATACCACCATGGGATCGGGAGCGGACGAGTTTCCAATGTCAATGGCCTCTATGGACCTCAGTGACCAGAGCCAGCCCATTATGATGGCATTGCAAGGTAGCAACGCAACAATGGAGTCGGAACGGTACCCCGGCCCTTACCTGAGAAGCCAATTGGAGTGGGCTGCATTGGGCGGATGGCCGTGCTGGGGCAGCTTCTGAGCCAGGCAAGCTGTCACCGGTTCAAATTCAGATTCTATATGCTACTAGCTCATTGAGTCTGACAAGCCATACCGAGCGACCACCGCACAGAAGCCCTCATCCAGGTGGCGGGTCACGACGTGGGTGTCCCAAAGTCCGATCGGCCGGCGAGGAAAGGAGAAGGCCCGAAAAACGGTTAGCGGCGGCGAAGACGAGCTGAATGCTGCCGACGGACCATCCGCAATCATCTCCTTTCTGGCCAACCCTTCAACCCGCCTCACTCGCTCGGGGGTTCGTTCATACCTCCATTTCGGCCGTGGATTTCTTTGGAGAGTTGAAGCAGAGAAAATGGCCCCGTTCCAACAGGATATATCATGGGATGGGCTCGCAGCCGGCAGCATGTCGCCGGGAGACAAACCGCGATCTGAACTGTGTCGTTCATGCACCGAAGATGTCTCCTACCGCTTCCCCCTCCAGTTACGCCAAAGAACTCCCGCCAGTCCAGCATGCGCCGCCAGTTGACAGACAAACGGATGCCAAGAAGAAACATGAGCCCGCCAATGAATATGAAGATGCCGAGAAGAATTTCCAGCCCAGGTCCCTCAAGTTCTGGGCAATTATTGTCGGTATTTACTTGTCCATCTTCCTGGTCGCATTGGTGCGTTTCCCGTGGAGCCTTCGTGGCTGGATATCACGCTCACACATACAGGATCGTACGATTATCGCAACAGCCATTCCACGCATTACCGACGACTTCAACTCGATTCAGGACATTGGCTGGTATGGAAGTTCTTACATGTTGACTTGCGCCTGCTTCAATCCCATCTCCGGCCGCGTCTATCAGGTCTACTCGACGAAATGGGTTTTCCTGGTCTCAATTGTGCTCTTCGAGGTTGGATCGGTCCTCTGCGGTGCCGCTCCGAATTCTGCTACCTTCCTTGTCGGACGAGCCATCGCCGGTTTAGGATCAGCCTTCATATTTTCGGGCGGAACGCTGCTCACACTTCCGCTCGTTCCTCCCGCTAAGCGGCCTGTTGTCAATTCCATGTTCGGCATGGCTTTCGGGGTGGCATCAGTGCTCGGCCCGATCGTAGGGGGGGCTTTCACCGATCATGCGTAAGTCAAGCGCTGGTCTGCTGAGAGCTATGTACTGATTCCTTCAGGTCATGGAGATGGTGCTTTTACATCAACTTACCAATTGGGGGGTTCACATTGCTCGCAGTGCTCGTCTTGCTGCACCCCGAAGCCGCAAAGCGCGAGAAACTCACTGTGATGACTCAAGTCAAACGGCTTGACCCGATTGGAACTTGTTTCTTCATTCCATCGATCGTGTGCCTCATGCTGGCTTTGCAGTGGGGCGGCTCCACCTATTCCTGGTCGGCGCCAAGGGTCATCGGCCTTCTTGTGGCCTTCTCCATCCTGTTCGTTGTCTTCGTCGTTGTCGAGGTCCTGACGCCCGATACGGCGATGGCGCCAACCCGGGTCCTCTTCAACCGGTCGATCGCTGGCAGTTTGTCCTTCATGTTTCTCCTATCCGGAGGCTTAATGTCTGTTACATATTACCTGTCTGTTTGGTTTCAGGCAGCCAAGGGCGATACGGCAATGCGTGCGGGCATCAGCACCATCCCTCTGGTTCTTGCTTGTGTTGTTTTTGGCGTCCTTGCAGGCATAACCACGCAGAAAATCGGCTATTATGTGCCACCGATGCTGCTTGCACCGATTCTTGCATCGACTGGCGCGGGTATGCTGTCGACGCTATCGCCTAGCTCCGGGCACAACGCCTGGATCGGCTATCAAGTCCTCTACGGCTTCGGTGTTGGCTCGGGCTTTCAGACCTCGATGTTGCCGGCCCAGTACGTTTTGCCCCGCGCCGACGTCCCTATTGGTCTGGCCTTGACGTTCTTCATGCAGCAGCTTGGTGGCGCTGTCTTCCTGGCCGTTAGTCAGAACGTCTTCTCGAGCAGCCTCGTTTCCAGCCTGTCGAGGACTACCGGTCTCGATGCTCAAACAATCGTCAACACCGGTGCGACCGATCTTCGCAGAGTCGTGCCGCCGGAGCAACTCAGCACAGTCGTCCAAGCATACAGCCACGCGCTGACGCGAGTGTTTCTTCTCACGGCCATCCTTTGTGCCTGTATGACACTAGCTGTTTTGCCGGTGAGGTGGAAGAAGATTCCCGGCAAGGCCGAGGCAAAAGGGCAACCCGAGTCCTTGGATACCGGGACGGGGCACGGTGAGAGGGAGATGAAGAATGAAGACTGAAACTCACTGTGGACGGTAGATGAATTGGGAAATGTCGTGGAATGATTGTTCAGGTTCGGGGTTACAACTTTCTAGATCGGGAATGGCAACATCATTGAGGGCGTAGAGCGACGATCAATACAAATTGTATATTACAACGCCGAAGATCGAATACATGAATGTACTGTACAGCCTGTTGTGTGCGGGCCGCCGTATTGTCTGCTGCTCGACGCCTTGCACCGCCACTTGCGCCACACATCAGCGATCGATTCTGCGGGGAAGCCCAGCCCTTGGCATTCTTGGCAGAAGATCATGACGACAGGGTGCCCGAATCCGGCACGACGAACCCGAGCTACCCCTGCTCTCTGGTTTGGACTTCCAACTTTTCCCCCCTTCCGACGATCCTCAAAAGCCTTCGCCCGTCACTCGTGCCGTGCTAGCCAGACTCCCCACGATCGAGCCCAGCCTTGTCTGCGTCGGATGGAGATGGCTCGGTCTATTCCGGTCCTGATTGGGCATATGCGACGCTTCGAATTGTGAAACTGATGTGAAAAATATCGTCATCGCCTCCTTCCTCGGGACTTGTAAGACCATTTCATGTCTCGATGTGGCTGGCGAGCTCCAGTCCAAGCAAGGGAGCCGACGGTTTCATTGGGTCTTTTTCCGGTAACCAAGCACTTCCCTCTCCCTTGCAGAGACTACGACTCCATCTCGTCATCGATAACATGCCAACGATGGTGACTGGACCGTTGTTATGAGAGGCAGCCGAGTGTGTGAATGTTCGAATGCTCCAAGACATTGGCGTGCTCAGCGTGCCTTTGTTGCGCGTTTCCAAGGTTCGAGTTACACCATACCAAGGCAGTGCGTGCGTGGCATCAACCGACACGCCCGGAGCCAGTCACACCCGCCCATGGTGAGAATAAATCAACTGTCCATCCGTCTGAAAGAGCACGCCCCTCCAGGCTGGCTCTCAAATACTCTTCACCGTGCTCCCGTCCAAGCAAAGTCTTGCTCCCATCCATTCATCCTCCATTACTGACAAAGGCTCCTTCTCACGCCATCCGCCATCACTGTGTATTGTCCCCCCAAATCATATACGATGTTGTTCAAGTCGTTGGCTGTCAGCGCCCTCGCGGCTGCAGCTCTTGCTCAGGACCTCACCACGTTGCTGGCGAACACAACTGAACTGTCCAACCTTACTACATACCTAGGGCTTTTCCCCGATCTTGTCGGCCAGCTGGCGTCCCTCCAGAACATCACGCTCCTCGCGCCGAACAACGATGCCTTCTCCAGACTCCTCAACTCGTCAGCAGGAGCGGCCTTGGTGCAGAATGACACCGCCCTCATTCAAGCGTTGTTCACCTACCATGTCCTAGAGGGCACATACACCAACTTCACCGACACACAGTTCATTCCGACCTTGCTGCAACCACCTCAGTTTACCAATGTAACCGGGGGTCAAGTGGTGCAAGCAGTCGCTGGCGACAACTCGACCGCGTTCTTCTCTGGCTTGCTCAACAACGCAAGCTCCACCGGCAGTCCACTTAACTATAGTGGCGGCGTGGTCCATATCATCGACGATGTGTTGATCATCCCACAAAACGTCTCGGAAACTGCCATCCAGGCCAACCTCAGTGCGCTTGCGGGTGCCCTAACCAGTGCGGACCTCGTAGAGACAGTTGACTATCTGTCGGATGTGACCATCTTCGCTCCCAACAATGCCGCTTTCGAAGCTATCGGCTCGGCTTTCCCCAATCTCACCATGGACGATCTGTCATCAATTTTGCAGTACCACGTTATTCAAGGCACTGTCGGCTACAGCACTCTTTTGGAGAACGGCAGTGTCCCGACTGTTCAAGGCAACAATGTCACCATCACCATTGTTGATGGCGATGTATTCGTCAACAGCGCGCGCGTGGTCGTGGCCGATGTACTCGTCGCCAACGGCGTAGTCCACGTCATCGACAACGTCCTGAATCCCGAAAACGCTACTGCTACGGCCAACCCATCCGAAGAAACTGGCTCGCCTGCATTCAGCGGTGCCAGCTCGGCCAGTAGCGTACCTTTCACCTCCGGTGTAGCAACTCCCACTGCCAGCGCGGCGACCGAGTCCGCTCCTGGAGCTACTGGTGCGACGAGCAGCAGTACGGGAGCTGCTATGCCAATCAACACTGGGGCTATCGGAGCTGCAGCTCTGTTCGGTGGCGCCGCCTTGGTCATGAACTTGTAAATGGTGAAGGAAGAACAAAGGCATGAATTGACGTGATCCGTTACGAGATAAGGTGGGCGTGACGCCCAGGTGGAGGGATCAAAGTGCGGGGGAGCTTCACTCGCCTGACCTCGTGAGTGCAGGGATGTATTCAAAGCCGTTATCTAGGTACAAAAACCATGTGTAAAAATGGAAATACTATGTTAGTCTGATGGTGCACGGCGCAAGCATCTTGCATTCTCATAGGATGATCTCTGTCGAAAGCGAGGTGAGTCTTGGATGAGCCCAACTTCAAGTGCGCGTCCAATAAAATCGGCTGCGGAGGCTTTTCTATTTCCTGCCACCGTCTGCGCCTCGGCCACCAACGACATCATCGCAGACGGGCCTCAACTATCGCAACAACCAAACCACAACGTGACACGACAACAAGGGGACGGCGCCACCCGTTCTTGACTTTTTTTTGACTTTGACCTTGGATTCTATCCATGTGGGATCTCAGACCTTCATCGTTCCCGCAACCGCTGTGACACGGTATCGATCTTCTCTCCACTAAGCGCCGAGTCACTCCACAATTGACTGGCATTGGGCGCAAATGACACCCGCGGTCTAAGCGCCTTGAACGATAACCATCTGCGGCCGCAACATGCACCTTTCCGTCCATCATCATGCCTTCCAAAGTACGAGATAGCAGCGCGGACCGACGGCGCGAGAAAAAGGAGTCGTTGCGCACCGACAAGGACAGAAGAGACCGAGACCGCGATCGAGAGAAAACCAGAGACAGAGACAGAGACAGGGACCGAGACCGAGACAAAGAGAGAGACAAGGATCGAGAAAGACACCGCTCAAGCCGCAAGGTGTCGACGAGAGAGAAGACATCTTCGAGAACATCCATTTCACCCGTCGATGAGAAGAGACGCTCATCGATGCCTGGGAAAATCGATGATGGCTCCCTCAAATCCGAGTCGAAGTCCAGCCTACCATATCCCTCTTTGTCCAAAGAGCACGCTCGTGAGACTCTTGGGCTGGGCCATCGACCCAACCTGGTGAACCCCTTCACGCCTCCCGCGACCGATTTGAATGCCTCGAAAGACAAACTAGCCTCCTCCAAGGCCTCCACAACTGCCAACAATGCCCCGCCCAGTCCGCCTCTCACGGAGAAGAATTCAGGCACGGGGAAATGGAAAGCCAATGCAGGGAAGCCAGTGTCGGTTGACACGATACCAGAAGAGAAGGCCTCGCAGATAAATGGAGATTCCAAGACTACGACCAAGGCACGAACAATGCCCAAAAAGAGGATGTCGAACGGCCACCTACGCAGCACCTCAGAACTTGGCACGAATAGTTCCCCCACGAGGAAACCTCGAGACACGCCAGCATCGCACTTGAAGACCTCAACTCCGGTCTCGACATCTGTGCCACAAAGATCAATGAGTCAGCCCACAAGGACAGATTCGCCGGCCACCGCCACAAGCGCAACGAGCGCTACCGGCTCCGGCACGAACCTCAGTTCGGAGGCCACCTCGATAGCTCCAGAGCAGCCCAATATACAGCGACCTGGGTCAAAAATCCCTCCTGCAGCCATATATCCAGATGGTCCTGCCATTATTCTTCCCCAATCGAGGGGTGTCACTCCAATGGAGGTATATATCGAGGACGATGAGTCGGTGATAACAGGTACACCCGGGGGCGTCTCCCAGACTCCAGGACCTCCGCCACCTCCTCCGCCACCCGTCCCGACCTCTGTCCCCAAGGTCGACTACCTCCTACAGCACGGTGGACTGCATCATTCGGTGCCGAAAAATCTCCTGCTCGCTGGCAAGCCCATGGCAATACAGCAGGCTCAATGTCCCGGTCAACAGCCAATAGTGGTCGCAAATCTCTTCGAACCTTATATAGGCCTCCTCGATGACTTCGAGAAGGTCATCTCAAAGAACGGCTCGTTAGCCGTAGCGACGGGATATCGCTCCGTAGCACGGCGACTGCTCGATCGACTTGAAGCCGTCTTTGCACGCGATATCTCCTCTGAAGCCTGTCAATGTCCAATGTGCGAGTACGACGGCGCCGAGGACGTGAGAGGCGTCAGTTGGGGCGAAGTGCTGGAACTTGTCTCGGGAAGGAAAGAATGGCCAGCCTGGCCTCCCTTCACGTTCACCCAGTCGCCCGTCGGCCTCGGCATCTCACTCGAGCTCCACGTGCCGATGCAGCAGCTCGATATCGACGTACCGGAAGAGTACCGGGACCACTATATCCGCCAGTCGCGGAAGACAAAGCAAAGCGTGGATAAGTGGTTGAACCGGCAAGGCGACAACCCTAGCTCACCCCCCGAGGAAGTTGACGACGAGACTCTGACATTCGCCATTCTAACCCATCTACCGGCCGAACAGAGACCCATCTTCAAGGATCTGCTGGGCATCGTCGACCGACCTATCGAGCCTCCGAAAAGAATACCCACGCCCGAACTGGAAAAGCACAACGGTGTGTCTCGCCCTCCTCCCCCCACGCCCACACCCACGCCGGGCCCCAAAGTGCGACAGCCACATATTCTCGTGGCACTACAGGCGATTCAGCGGCTATACCGCTTGAACTTCCAACCGCGAGACTCGGAAGCCGCACTCTTCCTCCTCAACAACCCTTCTCTACACAACGCCCTGGCCACGCTGGCCGCAATCTCGAACGATGAATGGGACATCCTGATTTCCGGGCGTTTCGACGGTTTCCTAAGAAGCGGCGCCGAAGACGTCCCGTTACCCGAACCACTCCCTCCGTCACGGGGTCAAACGCCCTACCGGCCACCTACACGAGGCACAACCCCGGGCTATGGGCCGCAGGTCAACGGCACGGGCTACGGCTCCCGACAAGGCAGCTATTCCAGCGGCTATGGCGCGCCCAGTGCGCAATACGGTGCTCCCATCGCTCTTGACGAGGAAACCGAACTTGCCACCCTGGCCGAGATTGAACGAGACATTTACGCCGGCATGGAAGCCCTGGAGGACGCGTTCGAAGCACTGCACAATAAGGCCGAGAATGTCCGTCTGGCGCTGAGAGAACGCTCTGCCGGCCTTGCTGCCGCGGCCCAACGCAGGAGAGGTGCAATGGGTGGGGGCGTCGAAATCCGCATGGGCACCCCAGCCAGTGGTATCGTGCCTACAGGAGAACACGGCTTCGGAAGATGGGACACCGAAACCGACGACGGTCTAGGCGAATGGGAAGGACTAAGTGAGATTGCGCCGGACGATAGCGCGAGCAATATCTCGAGCTCGCGGAGACGGAGGCCGAAAAGGCGCAATGAACGGCGGACCCCAGCGTTGATTGAGGAGGAAGATGAATTCGAGGACAGGGGTAGCGAGGGGACGGCGAGTCCGAAGAAGAGATGAAACATTGACCAAGACGTTGACGACGAGTGACGAGGTTTGAGATTTCAAGGAATCGGAATCATCATGTCTAGCGCTGCGCGAGCTACGATGCATTTGTTGGAGTTCGAGGCTGGCAAGACCATCGATTTCACGGTCCACAGACCACAGACCGCAGCCCACAGGATTTGGGTGGCCAACGTATGTAGTGGAGAGGTTGATGATTCAACGTATTGCTGCATCTATATCCGAGCAACACCCTGTCCTGCCTGCTCCGTACAGCATAGTAGACATTGTCGACTTCATGTCTGGTACGTGCACAGGTGGAACTCTAGTACGGAGAAGCACCGCCCTGTGCATGTATGGTCGTGTACTCCACCGACCGATCTCCAGGCTTGCTTTCGGTCGAACTTTTCCCCAGAACATCTCTGCTCACCTTCAGCATCTCGACATTGACAAAAGACGTCAACACCACGATATACCGTCCATTCTCATAGACTACACACGCACACGCACATATTCACGGAACAGTACGAGGTAGGGTTTCAACTTCCGCACCGTCACGGTCATGAAAATCGACGCACGTTCAGTGGTTACAACGGCGTCCTAATGCAAGTCACGTACATGGAGATGGACGACTTTGTTTGGAACCTTCGATAATTGAATTCTGATACTCTGCTGGATTCTCTCGCTGGCCTTGAAAACAATATGCAACGCCATTGATACTCCGGTATTACAAGCTCGTTTCCTTTATCTGCGAGGTTCTGGCCTGCTCTCTTCCTGCTTGCCAGATTCCCCGCCCTTTCTTGTATATCTTACACATTGCTGCCGGTGGTCCGTGTAGGATAGTGCACGGGTGTGCGGGTGTGCGGGTGCGTGGGAGGTCTTGCCCGTTCTCTCCATCTATTTCAAACACCCCGCCCATGGCCTGCTGACGCCATTGTTGTCTGTCTTGCTGGTTTAAAACTGACACGACGTGGCTGTGTTTTGTTTTCTCCTTCTATTTGGATCCAATCCGCCGCCGTTCTGCCCTTCTCTTCGCTTCGGCAACGCTGGCTGGGTCTCGGACCGCGTACATGAATACGCCCAGGGGGATGAGGAATGTGGAGAAGAAACCCGCGAACTGAAGATGATGTTTGGAAGCGGGAATGACCGACGGTCTCCAAGCTCGGATGCTACTCATTTTGGTGGGAGGTAGAAGTGGTTGGTTTGTTGATGGAGTGACTGGTTTGTGGTGTGTTGGTTGATCGGTCTTGCTGTGGTATGTTCTGTGGAGGATCGACTGAAGTGCTCCTTCTATTTCGATTCTGGTTTGTTTCTCTCTTTTCTTTCCTTCGTTGGGAGAAAGGGGGAGAATGTGAGAATGCAAGAGAATCGACTCTTCAATGTGTATGATTTAATATTTATTTAGGGCACTCGAAGCCGTACTTTTTGGGCGAAACCCACCTTTCGTACTACCTACTATCCACTGCGTATGTGGCCATCCTTCAACAGACAACCGCAGGGGCCGTCACGTTACCGTGGTGTGATAGCATGTCCAGAACAGCAACAACTCACAAGTCATACCACGGCCTGGGAAAATAGCGCACACTCCAATTCACAGAACACACACCACCACCCCGCAAATCCAAAAGCACAAGCGCCCCAAAGAGCCATGATGTCTTGTCTTTGTGCCGGAAGGAGCCGTCGGCATACCATAACACAACATACATCACGTCATACAACCGTACCGTACTGTACCGTACACTGTCGAATAAATACGCTAACGCCCACCCTGTTCGGACATAACTCTGCCATGGCGTTCTGTCATTCGAGCGACTGGAACTGTCGTGACATGGGCAGTGACATACCCGCCAAAGATACGGTATGGTACGGTATTTTACGCACGGGTCCCCGTGGTGGTGAGACCGCGATGATGCGATGATGTGATGATTAGATGCGGTACTACTACTCGGTACTGTGTACTACTGATGCTACCATCATCCCAGTGTCGGGCACCTCCGACGGGCATGGAATGGTCACTCGTAAGACTACTCGTAGGAGTACGGGTACTGGGTATCTAGATGCTTAATTCTAGACAGGCAAGGCTCATGGTTACTATGATGTCCAGGACAGGACGTATTCGTGGTAGGTGTGTCTATCGAGAGTATGAGTTACGACCACCGCTGCTCCGTACTTTATGTACTCATACCTTGCGTAGCGGGCCCGGGTCTTTAAGCCAGGTACTGAGTACGGCCAGGCCAAGCTAGGCGTTCTGTACGGGACAGTTGGGTGCTGCCCTCCTCGGGTGCTTACTGTACTTTTCCAAGTCGAGTTTGATAGGGGGGCTATTGATTGTCCTCCCGAGTGATCCAGGACCACAATCGGGCTCCTGGCTGTGGAAGATCCCGAATCGGCTCCTTGGAGCCGAGTCCTCAAGTGCCTGCAGCGTTTAGTTCAGTTGTGTATGACTACCTTAAAGATCCATGCGGTCGGGATGATGTAGGCGAAAGAGTGAGCCACCATGACATGAAAAGACACCCACTGCGCCTTTGATTCCGATCGTTGTCGCCTTTCAGAACCATTCCTTACTTGCTTGGCAAGTCTCTCCCCCACATAACAGCGTCGCATCACAGCGATTGCAGCCACGACTTTGCCTTTTTGGCACTGATGGGATCTATGCAACCGCTGGACTCTTTTCTTCGCTTGGCGGGAACCGTTGGAAGAGTTCCCGAACTTGGTTCTGCGTGCACCTCTCCTCCTTCCTCCTCGCTGGACGACGAGTCGGAGGAGACGAAAGAGTCGGAGTCTGTCATATCTTCGTCTTCGCTCATGGACAGCTCGACTCCCACGTCACGCAACGACTTTGCGAGCTTTTTCTCAAAGTTTGCGCGTCCTCCATTGCGTATCTCTTCCAGACCTTGGTTGACTTTTTGGATGAGCTCGTCATCGATCGGGACCGTCCATTTGAACTCATTCGAGTGTAGCCCACGAGCGAGCTGGAAGGTTGGCCGATCATAAATTTGTTCAGGGTCCACGTCATCCCCAAGGGGCTCGAGAGTGGTTTTGCCATCTTTAGCTCTTTCTTGTGCTGGCCTCTTTGAGGACGAGGCGTTGTCGGCCCCCTTGGCGAAAAGGCTTTTATAACCAGCCCTGCGGTACGCCTTTGGCAGCTGGAAGCGCGGCTTTCTGCCCATCCATTTACCGTTGGCATACGCTTCCTGAATGTACTGAAATCCGACGTTTGTGGGAGTCATGCCAACCCAATTGGCGACAAGCGGGTTGAGATATTTCAAATCCTTGATCGCCAGAACAGGAAGCATGGTGGCATCACCCATGGGTGACTCGGTGACTCCGAGAATGGGATCGCTGACAGAGAACGCCCCGGTCTTGAGAGTCTTCATGGACTCATGGAGCTTGAGCATGTCTCTTGTTGCTGCCCTTGATTCCGCTTCTTGACGTCGAAATGAGCGCAGCAGTGGGCCGGGAGATCTGTCCTGCTTCAGAAGATGGCGAAACTTTGTTTCGGGATGATACATGCGACCAAGGGGTGTAGCTGTACTAAAATAGGCACTGATCGGGGCGTCTAGGTCCTCAATTCGGTCGTTGTGCGATATGCCTGGACGAAGCACACCCTCGATCGGTAAGTTTGCAAGCGCATCGTCGTCGTCCATTTCGTCGTCGTCCATTTCGTCGTCGTCCATTTCGTCGTCGTCATCCCTCATTTGAAGATCGCGAAGCTGCTCTCCTACAGCATCGAAGCTGGCTTGTAAATCATCTCTCCAAGTTCCCGTGCCACTGGGACCCAGAGGCATATCTCCTCGAAGCGAGTCACAGAAATCTTTCCCATACTGGGTGGTGCCAAGCTGGTCACACATAAAATCCCAGTAGCAATCGCTCAGGTACTGCCCGATGCGCTGCGATCGATCGTCTTTGGACCCATTCTGGGGAAAGTCATCGATTACGGTTCGCCAGAACCCTGCTAGAGACGTACTGTCATCGAGAGATTTCAAATCGTTGGCCGCCAGATGGTCTTTCCACTCATCAGTTAGCTTGCCGTCCACATAGGGTCGTTGAAGGATCCACGTGCTCCATCTCGTCAAAACTTCTCTAGAATCCGCGTGCGATATGGCAAACCATTCTTGATGGTCCTTGCAGCATCTTGGGCAAGACTGAATCTTTCGACAAGACTGGAGCTCGGTGTGGATGATCGATTCCAGTCTCTTCGCATGCGGCACCAGCGGAGTGTGGCTGACCACTTCCGGTCGCGCCAGACACCGAGCCAGTTCGTGTGCTCGATGCTCCGGGTGGAACTTTGAAAAGCCAATCTTCAGCAAGGCCATGGTGCTGGGACCCATCTGGGACCGCAGGACATAGACGTAGCCCATTCCATGCCCTTGCTGTTCGCTCGGGCTCAGGGGAGTATTCAATATCCGGCCAAGGTCTTCGTTGACACTGCTGTTGGTGAGACTGGCAGTTCTGAAAGGTCGGACACCAAGATCTCGCTGCCCCGAATGATAGTCCCGGGTGTGGTCTGACTCACACAGCTCCGACAATAGGATGGCCAAACTGCGAATCCAGAACCTGAATTCCTTGGCATCATCGAATTGCTGATTTGCCCGCGGGGTGCAGAGTCGTTTGGCTTGTTCGACCTTCTCGGCACCACTGATAATGAAACGGACCGTGAAATGATTCGATGGAAGCAATCCACGCAAAAGGTTCTTGCTGTTGTGCCCTGGGTGAAGGTCACTCAGCTGATGGCAAGTACATGGTATTTTCGACGGAGCCGAGTCCCTAAGTTTCTCGCGAAATGACGGGCTGAAGGTCGACTTCTGAAAGAAAACCCGTAAAGTGACTATGGTGAGCCAGCCGCTGTCGTTGGTTGTCTGAGATTCCGGCGACATCACGGGATGTTGGATTCTGCCGGGTCTTCAACAACTTTGCGAGAGAGGTGGGAAGAGAAGAGTCCGCAAAGGTCGGTCGGTGCAGTACCTTAGTACTTGTAGCCATATACTGCGCCACTTGAGAGCTGAGGAGGCAGTGCAGAGTCGACCAGCATTCTTTGCGCCGGCCAGAGGAGACCACCTGGACAGGGGCGATTTGGTCCGAGAAGACTTTGATCGCTTCAACTTCGATTGCGCGAGTCCAATCGCGGGAACTCTGTCCATAGAAGATGGCATTGAGAGAGCACGGAAGGACTCAAATGCCGATACTGCGCAGATGGCGAGGTCAGTGAGGTCTTCTGTCGCGTCCACGCAATATGTAGACTCTGTGTGCCTGCCAGAACGACTGGCCCCCACAATATCTGCACGAACTCTACCACTCCAAAAGGCAGAAGATTGGTCGAACGTAGGCCCAGCGCTAATTGTGCCAATGGGCAACCACGGAGAGGACGGGAGCCTGGATTCCGGGGGCTCTCCTGGTGGTGACCAAGTACTTAACGGGTCCCATCCGCTGCCTGCTTCTTCAATCAGGCTCAGGCTAGAGCCCCCATTACTCTCTCGCGACTCCCCGAGGAGCGGCCAGGAAGTGACTGGGGATCACAACGAGGTTCGTGAATTAGAGGAGCCCGAACTTGCTTTGGCGGATTGGAATGGAGTGTGGAAGCACAGGGTATCATTTTCCGGCTCCAAGACAAAATCAGACCCCTCAGAAAACCGGGGTATAATGGTAGCAACGCTTTATTAGCTTCAGACATATTTTTCGTCGACCCTTCATTTCGTCCGAGATATTACCTCGTACCACGGCGAGACTAACTTCCAAACTGAGCTTACCTTAGCCGATGGTTCTGGACGTACAGTAAGTAGGCAGAGCCCCCGGCAACCTCCACCAAACCCTCGAGCCAAACCACGAATCGGATGGGGCTCCGACGGTCGACTACCCCGCAGCTCTCGTTCGAACCCATCCTTCTCGTCTTTCAGCTATCCCAGTGTTTGACGAGATGTAGCTGTATTGAGCTTATTCCGTCGCCCGATGCTTATCATCTCATCACAACCCATCACGAGCCTGTCACACGACAGCTTGCAACCTTTATCCTGGCGGTAGATCTTGTTTCGCTGAAGATGGCCAAGAGATTTGGAGCGTGGGCGAGAAATAAGACCCGTGCCGGCAACGGGCCGAGCCAGGAGAAGGAACCCAGTCGGTCGAAATTGCTCCCTCGGTTCCTCGCACCCCCCTCGAGTGCAAGTACCTGTGAGAGGAAAGCCCATGCGAACGCAACTGCTGATCACCGTACTGTTGTAGGCTACCTCGACGGGCTCGCTTCCATCCGCCAACAGTCGAACACTTTTGTCAGCGGAGCTGCCTGTTTCATCTGGTTCCTCGCAGAGGAGCGTCCCCCCTGATCCCGCGGTATGCATAACCCCTTAGTCCCTTTACACTATTCACCTGACTGAATACAAGTCAACCAAATTCAAATGTCCTAGTCTTGATGGCAAGAAAGATCTTGCCTCATCTGCCTTGGCCAGGGCGCCGTCAGACGTTGATCTGTGCACGGGGCAAGCACGGCGGTATCCGATGCCAAGGGCAATTCGATACTGCTGCAAGCAATTTCTCTTCATCGCGCCCTCTGCGTTGAAGTGTTGCTTGGAAAAGTCAAAGACATCGAGGCCACTAACAAAGCTGGCAACGGTCCCCTACATCATGCTGCGGCGACAGGCAACACGAAGATCATTGATATGCTGGTCAAGGAAGGTGCAAATCTCGAAGCGGCGAACCGTATGGGGGAGCGTCCCCTGCACACAGCGGCGGCTCGGAACTCCTTGAGTGCAGTCCAACTCCTCATCAATCAAGGCACAAAGACCGATTGTAGGGATGGAGAAGGGAAGACTCCGTTGCATGTTGCTGCCGAGTATGGGAGATCGGAAATATTGCAGTACCTCCTCGAGATTAAGGGCGACATGAACTTGCAAGACCAACGAGGCATGAGCCCTTTGCATTACGCTGTCATGGGCTCACAGACTGTCGTCGGCATACTGCTCGGGGCTGGAGCAGACCCCTTTCTCAGGACGAACGATGGTGACACACCTTATGACTTGGCAATACACATGGGTCGGGACGCCGCAGTGAGACGATTTCACTGGGAAGACAATTTCATGAGGGACAATGTTTAGTGTTCGTTGTGGGCAAGCAAGATGAGTTCCCGACGCTGAAGGTGAGAAGGGGGATGCACCGAGTTCATGGAATGTGATGAATGAAAGCGGGCATCTGCCTGCTAAGGACGGTCCGGGATTCCCCGGTTCTCCAGACCGAAGTGTTGCCTTCATAGTGCACCATATCCGTTCATGGACTCCCTCACCTGAAATCATCCCGTCATCTTCGAACTTGACCCTTCCGAAGAGAGCGGAAGGGCGCTGTGGTTGTGAATGAGAGGGAATGGGAGGTAGGTCATTGTCAAAACTCGCTGGCATCTCAGCCCTGCAAGCTGCGTCCTCAGCACCTCACATTCAGCAGCAATATGCCACTCTGGCGTAAATGTAGCGCAACGAAGTAGTCGCATGTACGAGTGTCGAAAGGTTTTGTTTCAGCCACGCTCCAGCTGTCACTGTGGTAGGATATGGCAATCATGGTCCTTCATACATACCTATCAATCTTCATACCCTGGGTTGCAGTCGCTGAAAGGTACTGTATCGGACTGTATGGGCCGTGCATGGTCTGGTAATTGGTATCTATCTACTCGGTATGTGCTGCTGCCCGCAGAGTGCTTACAAGGAAGCGTTTCGGCGCGAGGGTGATCCCATATTGCTCAATCGGATCCCATGCTCTACGACGTACCAAAAGACCAGCTCTTTCGACGACTGCTTTAGGATACTGATTCCTGATTCCTCAATCACCGAACAGAGTAGGATAGCAGGCATCTCAACACGCATGTGTGTCTGGACGCAGACTCAAATAGCCATGCGGCGGAGATTTACGATAAACGAAAGCGATCGGACATAAGGAAATACGAGCATGTATGTACCTCTCCGTCGTTGTGTCCTAGCGTCCCGCCGGGCTTACTTGGACCTCCGTTGTTGGGCCTTAGCGCCTTGGCACTGCTTTCTGCCTCATCTGTCTCATTCCGTCTTACACTCCTAGTTAGTTACCATACACGACATTACACACAATTCCATCTCCTTGACAATACCGTGGACCCTCGTGGCTAACGGCCGAATGGCCGTGCGTGCCTCCCCCGCGGAGCCTCAGCAGGCATCGTCAAGGCCGACCGACCGACCGACCCGACGTCATCGTCTGCTGGTGATGTACAGCACCAGGGCTCGCAGGTCAGTGCCGGCGCCTTGGGACCCAGTACGAGCTACGAGGGTCTTCTTACGGCATCCTTTCACCATGTGTCCAAGCGTGCCAGGGAAAGCTACACTGCGCTGAGCACCAAGCATCAGGTCCAAAGACACCTAGAATTGCCAAGGCTGCTTCTTCAAGCGATTTTATCGCGGCTTTCTGCTTGAGAGCCCAATTGTCTCACCGTCGTGAGTCACGCTTTCTTACCTGTCTAGCATGCTCGTGCATGCCGGACACAAGTCCTGAGCATTACCTGGACTCTGTATGTGGCTAGATCCGGGATGGAAGAGAAAAAAACACAGGCGACGATACTCTAATGCTCGGGCCCGACTCAGTGTACATGGTACAGTCAGCTATCGGGCTTACCTCTGTGGCTACGGCCGGAGGAACTCAGTCCGACGGCCTCCCCTCCATGGTCATCATTGCCCTTACCGAGTACATGCGCGACATTGTATGCCCCATGGATGTGCTGATGCTTGATGAAGAATAGAGAAACAAGTCTTATATATCTAAACTGCTCAGCCACTTCTGCATGATGCGGTCCACCACCCTGCCGAATACGAGCATCCTTGCGACCCACCAGTATACACTGAACCAACAAGGGCCGAGAACATTGGCTAAACCGCCTCCTACATTACGACAAGAGGGCACACCAAGGCACTTACTGTAGCCTAATCCTAGACAGCTCCCCAACGAAAAAAGCACACAAGAAACTGCAGTCCCGACATGTGCCGGAGCAAGCGCACCAACTACGCCGCCCCTGTGGATGCGAAACCAGCCGTGGCGATGACCGAGCCGACGTCCCCTCGAGAATTGGATGACACCAATAGTAGCAACTCCGGATACTGTCTGTGCTGCGGCTATACCAGCCACAGAAGCAGCTGCCCGGCCACGAGGCCTGGCTCCTCTCGACCCCGTGCACACAGGGCACGTTTGTCATTTCGCCAGCACCAAGAATGTGAATACGGCTATTCTAGCTGCCGTGGCGGCCGACATTGCGGTCATCGAAGCCAGGCCAGCGAACACCGCGCAGTGAATCTGTTGATAAGTGGATTGACGACCATGATGAGGACTGAGCTTGAGATGAAGGACAGAGAGAAGGTCCAAGACCTGGGAGTGGTCGAAAAGAAGCAACTGAGGACGGGGAGGCATGGAGACAGGGATAGCGAGGACGAGAGTGAGAGCGACTACGAGGGTGAGAAGGAGCGGGGACATGCTGGGGACAACCCAGAGTCTGCCATTGCACGGTAGCATCTGGATATGGGTGGCTGAAAACAGGCAACAGATCCATCGGGTGGGTGGTATCTTCACGTGTTTCAAGCGCCGCGGAAGGAACTTTTGCTCTTGCAGGTACGTTCCGTGTCGGACTGGTTTGTACACGGTCCTGCTGCCGTTGGCCCTTGCCAGGACTGGCCATGAGAGATGCTTGCGAGCCAGGTACGGGCAGCCGACCCGCGAGTCGCGGTCGGAGGCTTCTCTGTAGTCAAAGCAGTCAAGAACTGCCATTGATAGCTGTGTTTGAGGGGGCCAAAATGGTTTGTCGTTGCCCGCTTCCGCATGAGAAGAACAGCGCCCTTCCATTTGCAATCATGCCACTCTCAGTACTGAGCAGTTGTCGAGCCCTCGTTCCTCTCCACCAGATCGCCCACACCAAGCCCCCGCCCAACCCGGACCTTGACCATCTTCTCCTTCTTGCCACCCTCACCATTCACTTCAGCTTCCTCGTCCTTCTTGCCCAAGCTCCCCACGCCCTCGCCCTCGTCTTCGTCGTCCACCTCCGGCACGGGCTTGATCTGCAACGGCTTCAGATCCATCTTCATCGCATACGCATCCTCGCCGTCGGCGTAGTACTTGCTCTCCACCTTTTCCACCACAAAGCCCAAGGTATCCCGATAGAGATGCAGCGCCGCCGTATTCGACATCCTCACGTGCAGACTGACATACTCGGCATTGAACACCTCGGCCATCGCCCTCTGGCTCATCCTCATGAGTTTCTCCGCTATGCCTAACCGTCGATGCGTGCGCATCACGCTCAAACTCGTGATATGCCCGTGCTGCACCCCGTCGGGCGGATCTTCTTCCATCTTGGCGAGTACATAGCCGACCACTTTCGGGTATTTGGGTGGTTTCGAACCCGGGCCGCGTACGACGGCGACAAAGGAGAGCTGGGGCCATGTGAGGGCGTGGTAAAGGTAGTATTTTAGAAAGTAGTTCTCCGGGAGGTTGCTGAGATTACATTGTTGGATCGAGGGCAGGAGGGAGACGTGCGAGGGATACGACGAGACGGGGATGATGTCGACCATGTCGATCAGACTCTAACGAGGAGTCGGGTGCGGCAAGGACAGAAATCGTGGGCGCAAATCTGGGCGAGGTTGTATATCTAATCCCTGGTCAAGGTCAAGATATTGTTTCTATTGATGCATCTAAGTCGTGCGCGGATATTCAAATGACGCGCAATTTTGTGTCAATTCAGCCTTACCCGAGACCGACACCAAGTAAACCAGCTCAGACCGCTCTGATTTCCAGCTCACTCCTCTCTCACCCGTGACTGACTGGCGTCTCATGCAACTCATCATGCTATTGACATCTTCATGCCACCATTTGAACAAATCACACTCCCCGTCGTCCAGCCACTCTCCTCGGAGCAAAGCATGCCCACCACCCCCGCAATCTCGTCGGTGAATGCTGGTCTCTTTCCACCCATACCCTTGAGCACTATATTATCATACTCCTCGGGATCACCGCCGGCACGACTTCTAACTGCATCATTGCCAGCCGTGTAGTTCATTAGCGGAGCACTGTCCACATATTTTTGGTTGGTCTTCCAGAAGCTTTCTCCTGCCTGAGTGTACATATCTCCCCACACTGGCCCTGGGTTGATTGCATTGACCGTACAGTTCTCCGCCAGCTCTCTTGCCCATACTCGTGTCATCGCCTCCAGAGCTGCCTTTGTGCCCGCATATATCGATTGTGATTCACACCCGATCGAAGACGACACACTCGACACGTTCACGATCCGGCCAGAGCGATCTTTCGGAAGGTAAGGTTGACACGCCTGGACGAGCAACAACGGCGCTAGTACGTTGACATTGTACTGTTTGTGGAATTGAGTCTCTTCGATTGGTCCCAAGTCCGGATCGTTCAACAGCTTGTTTCCTGCGATACCGGCGTTGTTGATGATGATGTCCACCTGGAATGTGCCTGTCCGAGGATGCGCGAAATGGTTTTTGGCGGTGGCTAGGATATGAGGAGCAGCTCGACTTGGGTCGGCCAGGTCAGCTTGCACTGGTACGCAGAGGATATCGTTCTCTTCGGAGAGCTCTTTGCAGAGGGCTTGAGTGGGTTCCGTGGAGGAGTCGGAGGTGTACACGAGGAGAAGAGAGCATCCTTTGGTGGCAAGATTGCGAGCGATAGCTGCTCCGATACCTACAACGGATTAGAAGCGTGTAAAAGCGAGGTGCCGGCCCTGAACAGCCATTCGTACCTCTTGAGCCGCCGGTCACGATACCGAACTTGCCCTCGTGCGGGCGATACGTCATAGCCCTGGGCATGTTCGTTGAGGAGAAGACTCTCCGGGAAGTTGGTCGGTCTGCCATATTGTAGTTGCTCAAGACTCTGGGAGAAAAGTGTCTGGACAAGTTCTCTATATACTCTGTAGGGCGTGTTTGCTGTTACTTTCCCTCTGCAAGGTGGGAGGGATGTCGATGGAACGAGCGCGGGGAAATTTCCAGGCGCGTGTCCCTGTCCATGTCAGTTAGTGTCCACCAGGCAGCTGCATCGCCTTGCGCCGTCAAATGGCCCGCAGTTGAGGACAGTTTCCCAGGAAATTGAGCACTGGTCCACCCTTCGAGGAAGTCGTCCATCGCGGTCAGTTGTGCAGCTCCGTCAACGTCGATGGACTTTCTCAAATCGGCTGTCGCTTCTGCCATCGCTAAGTCCAGCTCCTTCCCCGTCACCATCGGGGATAGAATCGACATCGGGGACTCCATATGGACAGTGCACAACGGCACCAAGAAGGTGCGGCGCGAGTCTCAGTACGGCAAGGCTTTGTCTTTAATTGACATGCGTTTAGGATGACAGCTCCGCCTGCTGCGTGTTCAACTTCGACATCAATGCCAATAAGTCTCGATTGCCCCTAGCGAAGAATGCGGCCCGGAAACTGCGAACCATACGACATCCGGGCGTGATACGAGTCATCGACGTGATTGAGAACGAGACGAACATATACATCATCACAGAAAAGGTCACTCCTCTCGGCTGGCATGTCAGGCGCAAGAGTTTGAGCGGCGAGACCATAAAATGGGGTTTGTACAGCGTGTCTTCCACACTCAAGTTTATCAACAATGACGCTTCTTCGGTGCACGGCGCCGTGCGTGTCTCGTCGGTATTCACAAGTGAGAGCGGAGAGTGGAAGCTGGGAGGGTTTGAAGTGCTCAGTTCAATGAATGAGGACGACGCCATAATCTACAATTATGGCAGCCTGCTACCGGACTCGAATCGGTATGCACCTCCCGAGGTGGTCAATGGCGGCTGGTCCGCGATCAAGAAGAATCCGCTGGGGGCGCCGGATGCTTACGGGCTCGGCATCCTAGTCTTCGAATCGTTCAATGGGAGTTTTATGGGCAACGATCAGTTGGCGCAGCCCAGGAGTATACCTGCCGACATGGTGCAAAGCTACAGGCGGCTCATCAACGCCAACCCCAAGTTGAGGTCGAATGCTGGACAATTTGTCGACGTGGGGAAAAAGGCTGGAGGTTTCTTCGAGACCCCTCTCATACACATCACCGAAGGAGCAGACAGCCTGGGCCTGAAGAATGAACAGGAAAGGAATGAGTTCCTCGGGTAAGCATCACGGTCCAATCTGAAATCCTGCAGCTAATGCGGTTGCAGGGAGCTTGAGAGTCTTACAGATGACTTTCCAGAAGACTTCTTCAAGATGAAGATCCTACCGGAACTGCTGAAGTCGGTTGAATTTGGTGGTGGAGGCCCCAGCGTTTTCGGTGCCATCATGAAGATCGGCCTCAAAATGTCCGATGACGAGTTCGAATCACGGCTTGGACCTGTCATTATCCGCTTGTTCAACAGTCCCGATCGAGCCATGAGGGTGTGCTTACTCGACAACTTGCCGCTCATGATAGATCGCATACCACAAAGAGATGTGAATGGCAAGATATGGCCTGCGATGACTGGCGGCTTTACCGATGGCGCTCCAATCGTTCGAGAGCAGACTGTGAAAGCTGTCCTTTCCGTGATCTCCAAGCTCTCCGATCGAGTTATCAATGGAGAACTGCTCCGCCTGCTTGCCAAAACCGCAAATGACGAACAACCCGGCATTCGGACTAACACCACGATCTGCCTGGGAAAGATTGCCAGGAACCTTGGTGTCGGCTCGAGATCCAAGGTATTGATTGCAGCTTTCGGACGGGCACTTAGAGATCCTTTCGTGCACGCCCGGAGTGCAGCTTTGCAGGCGCTGAACGCAACGGTTGACGTCTTCAGCGACGACGATTGTGCCACCAAGCTTTTACCCGCGATATGTGTCAGCCTGGTCGATAAGGAGAAGTTGGTCCGCGATCAGGCGAACAAAACCGTAGATACCTACCTAACTAGAGTCCGGAAGTACGCGGCGAGCTTGCCTGAGACTGCTCTGCCGCCCGAACAGGGACCAGGAGCCACCTCTGCCGTTTCCGCTGCACCAGCAAGAATAGGCAACCAGAGCGACACAACCTGGGCCGGCTGGGCCATTTCTTCGTTTACAAACAAGATTGCCGCCGCGAAAGGAGAGATGGAGCCAGCAGTTCAAGCAAACGGCGCGGCTCTACTTCAAGCACAATCGTTGCCAGCATCTGGACGAACAACCCCGACAATCAATGTTGTCCGCGAGAAAACGACGGTAACTCCCTCGAGAGTGCCAACTTCGCAAACGTCAAGAACGCAGGTACCATCTCCAGCTCAACGGGACGACGCCTGGGAAGAGGAAGAAGACACACTGGACGCATGGGGTACCATGGACGATGAGGGAGATAGCTTCTTCGACGCGCCTTCTACCACAAAAATGTCGACTCCCGAACCTGCGGCCGCCTTCGACGATGGTGGCGAGCCGGATTTTGCCGGGTGGCTGGCAGCTCAATCAAAGGCGAAGTCGCAAAAACCATTGCCGAAGGGTCTAGCCAAGCCAAGTACCACACCCTCGACTTTGAATGTTCGTCCCGCCGCTCCCACGAGAAGCGTGTCGGCCGGTGTCGCAGCCACTGGCGCGAGCTCCAAGAGACCGGTTGTTACAAGTACCAAAACCACAGTACCTGTGGCAAAAAAGGAGATCAAGAAAGAGGTGTCCAAGCCCAAAGAACCTGCGATCAACGACGATGACTGGGGCGAAGCCTGGGATTGAGTTGAGCAGCGAGTAATATCACCTCGTCTAGGTAGTGCGGGCGATGCAGGGCGAAAGACGTCTCAGTGCACGACCAACGCCTCCTATGCATGTGGGTAGCATAATTCTGCGACCTGCAAGCGCTTCTCACTCTGCTGACTGTACACGAAGTGGTTTGTCGTCGACCACACTCGGTTGCAGATGCAAAACACGGCGATCTTGAGGCAGCCCACCGTTTGTACTTCCAAGCAGGAGAAGCAGACCACCACCATGCGACCGATTGCAGCAAACAGGGACAATCGTTTAAATACTACTTGCTCACCTGCGATGGCTTTGATGGCTTGATTACTGCAGCAACCGTCACAAAGCAATCGAAAACCGCGCAGAATTATCATGTCACTTCTCCCATATTGGTTGGGACTTCGTCCCATGACATACACGTCGTACATCAAGATCAGAGGTGGCGGACAGAAAAAGTCACCAACTCCGTCAACATATCTTGACGAGTCCAGTGATTCTGAAGGCTCCGGTTCTACCATGGAAGTCTACTGCAAACAGGAACTAGAAGGAACAGAGGACCCACGTGGTGTGTATTACGAAGCACTCGAAGATCTTGATGCGCCACCAGAGGAACTCTTTGAGGAACCCAATCCACACGTTGTACGCAGGGATCTTCGTATACAAGAAGCACGACAAAACCGGAAACGTATGGAAGAGCTACGAGAGGAGGCTGTGCTGAAGGCCAAAAACGACATTGACAAGACGAGTGCTACAGGTTCGCGAGCTTTTTCGCCGCGAACGTACGCTCTGAAGACGCAGAAGAGAGGGAACAAAGGTAGGAAGAAACAAAGAGCGCAGGAGACCCCGAACCCTGTTCTTTCACCATCCCCCAGCGACCATGCTCTACCGCGAGGAGCGCTTGACGAACAGCAGCAGCAAGCTCGCCAGGCGAGAAATCTACAAGCTTCCCCCACCCCGTTAGCCTCGTGTTCGGTGAGTGGTCGAAGACAGCCACATCAACACGACGGCCGCAGATTGATGACCCACGCAAGGGACCGAGGACACCACCGATCCTTCGCTCCGACGGCACCATCGGCGCCTTCCCTCCTGAATCCAAGTAGTCCGGATCGGACGGCCACTGCTAGACCACACAACGCATCATCCTTCCCAACCACGCGTGAACCACTATCCTTGTGGTCTCCTCGCATGCCATTAACCCGAGGCATCTATGGCACCGGACATACCGACCCATCTACTTCGGCGACCCCAACATCTCCGCTCGAATCACCTAGACCACATACGGAAACCGTTGAAGTCGAACGTCGTAAAGATCGCGGGCGCAGAAGCCAAGCCCCAAGTCCAACACCACGGCACCAGCAACTACAAGAGCAAACGCGTCAGCAGCAGCAGCAGAAAGAGATGAAGGTCGAACATATGTCCGAGGAGATCGAGGCATTGAGTGACCCAGATCTCCACGACATCTGCTGGGAAAGGAATCTCCTCAGAAGGATCGTGATGCAATGGCTTGGCATTGACGCCTCACAGTACTGGAAATGGTTGCGGGATGAAGAGCGGCGGTTGAATGAGGATGAAAGAGGGGCATGATGGCTTCCCATATTGATGATAATAGTATGGCGCCGATGAGCTCCCGAGCATGTGTTGAGGGCGAGATGGAGGATGACTGCGAATACGACGACATAGGCATATCGCCGTCGTTTGGGAGGGTAATGGCGATGATGGTGGTGGTGGTGGTGGTAGTGGTGTGGCGGTAGTGAGCACATGGCGGGAATTCTTCCAGCGACAGATAGAGAGCATAGCTAGCTGCCGTCCAGGTCGTTGGCCAACATATCCCCCCTGCCCACATTCGATGCCTTTGCTGAACTACTTCCTACAGTGCATGATATGATGCGTGTTCGTTTTGGGTTGATCAAGCCAGCTCAGCTAACTCCACAGGGCCTTTTTGGGGTCGACATAGACATTGAGGGAGTGAGACAAGCTGTACGCCGTATTGCTCCATGCTGTATACGTTTCCAATCCACGATTTCGATTCAATACAAATTGGCTTTCAGGGCATACTATTACTGTAGCCTGGGTTCTGTTGAACACCCAATTCCATCCCACTCCATTCCATTCGCTCGCTCGCTCGCTACGCAGGTTGCCCACCGGTTCTCCCGCGCACACACAGACTCAGAAAGACACCCACTCCTGCGTCCAGACCAAGGCCCCCGTCCCACTCTCGTTCCATCGATCCTCCCCGGTCCATAATCCGGTGCCTCGGACCCGGCCGCCCTTGCCCTCCCTGTCCGCGTGGCAATACCGCAGCAACACCCTCCGTTCGTCGAGAAAGAAGGTGATGTCCACCCACTTGGGCTCCAGCTCGTCCGAGACGGCGCCACACGCAGTGACGGCGTGCTCTTCGATCGACGACAGCTTCTCCGCGATGGTATACACGCCCAGGGTGTCCCAGATGCGGTGCTGGATCTCGCTCTTGTCGAGCAGCGACGTGACCTGGTGGCGGACCTTGGTGGACCGACAGCGCGTGGCGCCCACGTAGAGGGGGGGGCCGATCCCGCTGTCGACGCTCATCGAGTGTTCGTCGTAGGCGAAGAAGCTGGAGCGGTTGAAGATGCTCTCGCTGAGGATGAGGAGGCGGGCGAAGTGCGCGTTCAGCGCCTCCTTGCGCTCCGCGTAGTTGCGGCAGCTGCGGTGGCAGTCGCACGTCTCGGGGGGGTCGCAGAGCGGGACGATCACGGCGCCCGTGTCGGGCGAGTGGAATGCCATCTGCGTGAGGAGCAGCAGGTACGCGGCTTCGCGGTACGCCTTGAGCAGTTGCGCGGGGTGTCGGTCTTGCGGGTTCGCCTGCGAAGCCTCACTCTTGCTGTACTCCGCGTAGGCCATGCTCCACTGCAAGAGGCGCAGAATGTGCGTCTGGTGCCGTTTCCACCCCGTGCCCATCAGGGAGCCTTCTTCGAGGAGGGACCACGTGTGCCAGATCCATTTCGCTTCCGTGAAGAGCACGTCTCGGGCCTCGGACAGGGAGGAAAATGCGGCGGGGACATTGTAGGGGTTGGGGTCGGGAACGTCTGATGGATCATAGTCGGCTGCTTGAGAGAGGGGAGTCAGATATGCATCCTGGACTGAAGCCTCGGGGTCGCTGAGAGTCGTGGCTAGCCCGCCAAATAAGCGGACGGACTCAAGTTCGAGCTTCAGGAAGAGCCGCCGTAGGCTTTCGTAGCTGATATCCACGGCGCGGTACTGCGTGTCTTTGTAAGTTGTTCGCATCTTGCGGTTCAAAAGCCCTTTCAGGGCGTTGGTCATGTGCATTTGTGCAGCGTCGTAATTTCCCTGGAAAGTCTCGAAGATGCTAAATAACTTCATCACGATCATGTTGATTTCTGCGGCGTTCGGGTTTGACACCATGTCGTCCGACAATTTCCGCAATGCCTTTTGGTACAATTTGTCGGAGATGTCACAATACTCAAATGCTTCGCGGGAGATCCCGAGCTCAAACCGTCGATGGACAGCACCGACTGCCGCTGCCGCCGCGGCGACGGTGGGATGCTGAAAGCATGCTCGTACTATGTATGTCCGCCATATCGAGCTGTCAAAATATGCGGCAAACTCAGGACCGGTCCTAGACCGGAAGAAGTCGAAGCAGTAGAAGTCGTTGTCTGTGTCGAACCGGAGGTTGGATAGAAGGGGGTAGATCTTGGCGTTAACTGAAGCCGAGTTGGACTTTGCTGCCGGAGGAATGGCGACTTTGTTGGCGGCGATCTTGAGACGTTTTGCGCCAGGCTCGGAGAGGGTGGGTGAGGATTCTTCTGAAGTGGACGTCTCGGGAGCAGGTTGACTGCCGTATCCGTCGCATTTCCGACCCGTACTGGTACATCGGCGACCTTGGTTTCTCTGTTAGCCTCCACCAACATCGACAGACTAGTATGATGGCAACGAAGACGGGGAGAGTCGCCAGTGGTTGGGAGAACTAACAAAAGGGTTTTTCCTCGCCACACTTCTTTCTTCTGATCCTAAATCGCAATGAGTACGGAGCACATGCGCCCTGGCAGACCAGCGGACGTACTTGCACGTTAAGCACCCCGTTCTGACTTTGTGGTGTGTCTTCCGAGTCTTCTTTTGCTTTTCCATCATAGGCAGGGTCTCTGTCGCTGCTGTTGCGCTCATGTCGGGCGGTATATCGTACATATTTCTTGAACAAGGACAGGCCGTCGAGAACACAAGCTCGAAATGCGGGGCGCGAGAGTATATGTATGTGATACAGTCATTCCTCTCTTGCGAATACGTGCATGGTGTTCCTGACGTCTCGGTCCATGCAGCACGTCCCCATCTCGCTCGAGGGTTCCTGACTAATGCGGCGACCCGACTTGTGATTGGCCTGGGCGTACTCTCGAACCAGTGGATGCTGTTGCTGACATGAACCGCCCAGGCAGACCTAGGCAGCAAGCCTTCTGGAAGCTCTCAGATTGGTTCCATCAGCCTCGGATATCCATGACCGAGCCTAACAGGCATGCTGGGCTTCCCTGATGCTGGCACCACATTCGCCAGTTTAAAAGCAACGCTGCGGACGGTCTCGGATAGTGCGTGGAGATGCGAACTTCAAGTGAGAAAGGAGGATAAGCATGCTGGTGGAAAAGTCATACCGTCTTTATCACATTATTTCTCTTGCTCCTTGATCATGAGTTTCGATACATCGTAATTCAAAATCCCTTCGTTATGCTCCCCAGGGCTGCGTCACCCTCAACCCCTTGCAAGGCATGACACAACCCGATTTTCGTCCGGTAGAAGCCTGTGGTCATTCATTGGTAAAGCTTGAACAACCCGGGCCGACTGTTCTAGGTATTCTACTGGGTAGGTGAACTGGTGATGGACAGGTGAGCAGGCGGTAATCGGCCAGTGACACGGTCCGAAACGCGTTGGCGTCGGTATCGGCCTCAACGAAGCTGCGACAACCGCCTACTTACATTAGCGAAGAGGGGCCCTCGGGGCTGCTTCACGCGGCCTGTCCAACAGCGAGCTGCCCCGAGCAAGACCTAAAATTACATCATTCTGCCGCATCATAGGTATTCACACCTCGCCGCAACCCCGCGCATTTGTGATACAGATACCTTACCTATATACCGAGCACAGTACCTACCTAGTACGTAGCGACAGATCATTTTTACGACCAGGATATCAAACACAGTCTGAGCATCCACGTTTTCTCCCTCCTAATCGAGTATATCGGTCCTCTACCTCTCCGAGCATCACAATGGCAAAACCGACACCCTCAAACAACGTCGCTTACACGGCACCGATCAACCCTCCCTCCGCCGAACCCACACTCACCAGCGCACAGATCTGGCGTGGTCTGGAGCTCAAGATCCGCGCCGGACAAGACTTCGTCGGCGGAGCACTACTCTCCACGGACATCATCTCCGAGTCACAAGACGAACAAGGCCGCCCGGTCACCGTGCGCGAAGTCGTGTTTCGAGACGGCAACCGCAGAGTGCGGGAGACGTGCATAGGCTTCGAGCCCATGAAGGTCGAGTTCCACCAGCCCGACGGGTCGAAGGTGCAGAATGTCATTTCTCAGGGCGCGGGCGAGCCAGGCGTCGACCTCTACATGACTTATACGTTCGAGTGGCTGCATCCGGAGTGTGAGGGCGAGGCGGGCAAGAAGGAGCTGGAGGAGAAGAGACAGAAGGAGATCAAGATGGCAAAGACGGCCGTGGATGAGACGATCAGAGTCATGAGGGAGATGGTCAAGGATGGGAGGATCAAATGAGGTAAGCAGATGGCGCCGGTCAACGAGTCTACCTTATTAGAGCGGTTGGAACTTCCACGAATGATGCGGCCATGGCAACACATCGATGAAATGGCAAGGAGATAAGGGAGTTCGGAAAATGGAATTGCGTTACTCAGAGGGAGGACGACTAGAAATCAATCAGGCACGGCTTCGCCTGCTTTAGGTTTCTTTGTAACGTAAGAGATCTTCCAGGTCGTTCATCGTATTCTATTTCGACACTGTAAAATCTAGACATTGATTCGAGGAGTACATCTTATGTATCTCGCGCGTACCAACTTCATGGTAGAAGCGATCAACTTCTACAAATGTCATGCTGTCACGATGCGTCCGCAGTCTCATCATACGAAGCACTTGCTGATTTCAGCGCTCTAGCGAGGTCATCTCATCACTCCTCAGGTATAACACTGTCACTCCTGTCCCTCTGCAGTGACGCTTCCTCTTGAGCTGTCCATAATCCCCACGTTCGCCCTTTTGTCTGCAACATCCCTTCATCTTCATCCCCCCGTCATAACACTCGGGTGCAGATGCAATGTTTTGCGCTCCAATAATCTGGATCTTCCGATGCTCACTTTGCTACACCTCCACCTCATCTTCGTTCCCAATGTCTTATTCAGCTGAGGGTCCCGCTGAAGACACTGCCCGAGAAAAGTTCTTCTCGTCTGAGTGCCCGTGGACAAGCCAACTCTCAGAATAACTGAACTTACAATGCGGCATGGTTGGATAATATTTGCGTATCTTTCCGATGGACGTGAGTTGTGTCCACGTAACGAGCGGATGGTTATGAAAGGAACTGTCGATGTTGTTCCGTGCTCTTGGATGTCCCCGTATGTAAGCCGATAGAATCTACCACACCCAACGTGCCGCCATGGGCTTGATTTTGGGAGCTATCCAAAATCTGTGGGCATGTAACAGACAACAAGAATGGCTACATGCTGACACAATTTCTGGGGCCGATCTCTGGGGGAGGACCACAATGGACTCGAGTTGCCGGGCCTGCATGCTGCATTTGCGGCGGCACAACTCAATTTGTGAGGAGTCCCCAAGTCTGTTCCTTTAAGGCAGGTCTGGAGAGGTCGGGTTTGGTTCTGCTAGGATTATAAGGGAAGCACATTTAAAAAAGGTATGGACAAGGAATGGCTCGTTCTTTTAAGAAGTCGAGATGACGCATTTCCGACCTCCAAAAGATCGACTCCACTGACCAGGCTGAACGACGTCCGCTTCAGGGGACAAGAAACAGGAAACATGATAGGGACAAATTATCAGCAAGAAAGCAGGCGCGCGAGCGCCCTTTCTGTTCCTGATGCATCAACTCGACTTCTCTATCGCTAGCGTTACTGCGAAGCGACCACCACGCTCGAGCTCATTTTGTGCGCCAACGAGAGGGACAGGTGTTGCAACTACAGTATTCATTTCTGCTCACCGATGAAGCATCAACATCACGACACTGGCTGTGGTGAATGGCGCTTCTTCTCATATGGTACTCCTCCTCATTCACTCAAAGGGTCTAACTAGAGTGTCCTCTCCACGGGATCTGAAAGCGACTATCAACGACAAGGTTGACCCCCCTTTCTGATGAAGCAGTCTCATTCATTCAACCACCGGCCGAGATGACTGGGACTGTCTTTGACGGTGAAGATTGGTCCTTGGCAACTTCACCGTCTATTCGTCTATTCGCGGTGATGGCACAGGCAGGTCAGGCTGCTCTTCACTCAACTCGTCCGCGAGTGTCACTGCCCATGGCTTGCTCGTATACATGAATATATATCTCTCTCCTGCGAGATCAATAACAGATAAGCTTCTTCTCTCCCTGCTGACCACCTCAGCATCGCCTACCAAAGATTTAATCAGGTCTCAGAGCTCAAAAAAAACAAAAAAACGCCTGCAAGCACTGCAACAGATACTCTCAGGATAGCTGACATCGACAAACAAGAAATCTTTTCCTAACGATCCACCAATCATGGGCAACAGAATGTCTGGCTACTCTGAGATTCGTCGGGGCGACGGCTTCTCCCAGGCTGGGTGGCGGCGTGGGCCCCGACCTCGACCTGTATTCATTGACAGCGACCTCGGTGTGACGTACGTCCGATACCCAGATCCGTACCGTGACAGCAGTAATGAAACCTATTGTCATTCTCGACTCCGCCGCCGCCAACGCTACGACGACGACCTCTTCGACTGGGTCAGCGACACCTACCGCCAGTCCCGCAGAATAGACCCCCACGGCAGGTCCTCCAGGCCCCCGCATTGGAGCCGGCGCGAATACTGGAGTGACCTCGATTACGCATATGGATGTGACCTGTACTACCCGAACTGGCTGAGCACTCTTCCGCGTCAACCACCAGGGGTCTCCCTGAACCCACAGGAGCGTTACGGTCCGTACATGAGCGGCGGTCTGGGTCGACGACCATACTCGCATGCCACGAGTACTTCTTGCTTGGAGAATTGGCCTCGCAGCGGGTTCGGGCGATGGAAATCGATATAGCCCCAAGGACCAGCATCAGACAACACCATCACCGCCTCGTTCTGGTCTGCGGTCACCCACGCGATACCCTGGCGCCGTTGACCGCTGTCGAACTCCGAAGCCACTGACCTTGACGGCAGCATCCTTTCAACAGCATTGCAATCAGGAACGGGAGGGCGGATCGGTTCCCGGGAATCCAGAGTAGCATAATAGGTGACTGACAAACCTAGGTCGATAGAAAGTCGAAGGATGGAGGCATGGCATGGATTGACAGGACAGGTCAAGTCGTGATGGTGCATAGGGGATTGATGGTCTAGAAAAGGCAGGCATCTGCAAAACCATGGTGCCTTCTAAAGAGGCCGTCCCATTCTGGACGCCTGCCGCTTCCTTATTCCGTTGATCCAACCACGTCCCCGTCGGACGTCGAAGTAATAATGCCAAAGGTACAATCTCGCACCGCAGCATTCAATCCGATTCTTGCGACCGAACCCTGATGAAGTGTATAGTACCGTAGAGTTAACTCCGAAAGCCACGCCACGGATTATCCACTGCCTGCATTGTAGGCGTTGTTGGATTCCAGTGGTGCTTGCAATCAAATCGATAAACAGCGACACTGAGTTTGTTCGTAGACAAACGCAACCCAAGATATAACTTGTCAGCCCTGCTCGGGTCCAAGGGTCGCAAGTGGTGATGTCGGTTCGTGTTGGCGGCTGTTTACTGCACATGTCGAATCTGGTTGCAACATCGTTGTCCGGGGATTACCCAGCCACACCTTCCAGGTGCTTTCACATTCAGGGGAACACACCCAAAGAGGTGCCATCTCCCCAGGCGACGGAAAGGTCCTTCTGCTCCGAGAGCTTCTCGTCCTTGTACCACAATTCAAAGGTGATGTCGGCCGGGCCGATGTTGACGCGAAGTTCATATTCGGCTTCCAGATGAGTCTTGCCTCTTTCATACCAGTACTTTTTCTTCTCGTCGAAGTCGCCGACGTACTTGTGGATGTCGGTTTCGATGGTGCAGAATCTCTCAGAGCCAGGCTGCGAGGTGCTGTGCGGCAAGTCGCCATCCATGTCCGAGACCACTATGTCGAACCTTAGGCGGCGTCTTTGGCTGACCTTGTTGGGATCGAGGATACGCGTCACCGGCACGCTCATGGTATCGCTCGGCGTCAGTTTCTGGCCCTTTTTGATCACCCAGATGATCTGATTCGCCGCCCAAACCTTTCCCGTCACCCGGGGCAGCTCGTCTTTCGGGTCCAGCTTGTCTTGATAAAGATGCTTGTTTCGATCGAACAGTTGCTTGCCGATGAAGCCGTAGCTGTAGCGACTGATCCAGTTGCGAAGCACTTGGGGTTGTGATTCCTTATTTATCCAAGCCATTTCATTGACAACGAGCCCCCTGGCCACCGTCTGCTGCGGTTCGCTCGCCGTGAGCACAGTCATGTCTCTGAGGCACGGACGCGGATCATTGCAGTATCTCTCCTCGAGTTTGTCTTTGACATAGACGTTGCTTCCCAGACCGCCTGTCAGCACGATATGACGGACAGAGCGGCCCTTGGTGCGATCCAACTGTTCCATGCTCTGGAATTGGCTGTCCAATATCTTGTAGATCTTCTCGAGGCGTTTGTCAAAAAGTGCCGCCATCCGTTCCGGGTCGAATATGAGACATCCTCGCTCCACGTCGGCGGCCTCGCTGGAGAAGTCCCGTGGAAGCACGTCGATCGGAACCCTGAAGGACACATTCAATCTTTTGTGGGTCCCAGAAAGACTCCGTTTGTTTAGCTGAAATTTCCGATTAGCCGCCACCGCATGAGCGACTGTTCGAATGTCGGAAACCAGGCCTGGGTGGCTTTTGTTGATGATCTCGAGCTTCTGGGCCACATAGTCTTCAAAGTCCCTGTCGATGAAGACCGAGCCAGCGGGCACACCGTACACTCGATCGAGTTGATCGAGCTGCAGGGGCTCGTCCGTGGCGGATGCAACTTCGAGCAGTGTAATATCCGCAGTGCCACCCCCGGCGTCGCACACAAGGATAATGTCGCCTTGCTCGAGAGCAGATCTCCGTTCGCGCACTGTCTCGACGGCCGCCGCCTGTGCCTCGGTCAAGGTAACCTCAGCAGTATGGCCTGGGACTCTGCCATCAGCGAATCCAGCTTTCTTGATAACAGCCTTGAAGCAGGCAACCACCTCCGGGTCCCAAGTAGTTGGCACGCTGAACACAAAGCGTACCATGCCCTCCCATAGTTCAGGTCTCGAACCCTTAAAGGAGGACTCGATATGTTGATAAAGCTGGTGCAGGTAATCCTGAAACCACCGCTGGACATCTTCGTGAGTTACGTCACCAATATGCTCCGCCCGTTGACTCAGGAGTACACGGTCGTCCAAGAATAGCTTGAAAAATTCCCGGCTGATCTTGTGGGGAGAGTATCTTTCATTTTCCTCAAGAGCGAGTAAGCCCCAGGAGGACAGTTTCTCTGTCATCGAATAACTACGTCTCTCCCGCCCGTGCCCCTTTAACTCATACACCAGAAGGGTCGGAATTTTGTGATGCACCTCGTCTGGCTCCGATCCAGGCCAGTCTTTGTACAGAGGCTGTGGTGGTTGATGTTCTTCACATGCCCATGACACACCTACAACAGCCATTAGCAATGTCTTCCATGGTGCCTTGGTAATCAGATCATACCCGTGTAGGTCATCCCGAAATCGACGGCCACGACGAGTCTTTGCTTCGAGGTGCTTGACGATTGAGCTGCAGCAGCAGTCGACGGTCTTTGGGCGGTAAAATTGTTCACGAAGCCACTTGTTGCTCCTCGTGATCTCTCCGTATCAGACTGTTTCCCTTTACCATGACCATCCGTGAACCGTGGCGAGTCACCATCCATGGTTCTTTCTCCGCCACGCCGCCTATGGTTGGCCCTAGCCTCTCTTGCAATAGCTTCAAGCGTGCCAATGCATCGAGAAACCGAGGCATGGCTCATCTGCACTCGAGGCATATACAGCTTAATAGCATCGTTGTCTTTGAGGGTCCACTTCACCCTTGTGTAGATTTTCAACGTGCCAACTTTTTCGAGGTCTTTCAGGCTCTGTTGGTTGGCATCCGCCACCGCGGCAATAGATTCTTTTGCGTCGCAGATGACTTGCTGTACCCTGTATCTGTCTTCTTTGCCTAGTTGTGGCCATGTCGATTCTGCCAGTCTGCAAAGGTCGAGGAGCTCGCGCTCGAATTGCTCGAGATATCTCTTCGCTTCGCGCGATTCAGCAGACGCTGAAATGAGTCGAAAGCCATACTCGATGACCTGCTTGCCTGCAGTGAGAGCAGTCGTTGGCTCAAGCATGAGGTGCGAGGTGCAAGAGACATGATGCTCTTCCCCCGCGGCGCGGAGGGCAGCGCCCCTACATATGGGAAGACTGTTTCAGCTGCAGGACGGAACGTGAGAGTTCGCTGGACGCACCGCAACCACTCAACTAGCCGGTCTGGCCTGTACACAGCCACACAAATTAGTTCCAAACCGCCCCCAAGTACCTTATGCATCAAGCTATGATTCGGTGCGAGCGTCTGCACTGCCGTGATAGCCTTGCGCCGGCCACGATTTATTGTGTATCGAGGCGTTCGAGAAGGCAACCACTGCTGAGGCGTTTGCCAATGAAACATCAAAGGATGCCGACATATATATGTAGTAATCCACCCTCCCACCAAGTACCATCACACACCAGAATCCAACACCTTCGCTATGCAATTCCAAATGGCACTTCATGCAATGCGATACAAAGATCACCTCGCTCGCAGGACGGTTAAAAGCGAAGGGCTTCGACAAGTGGTGTTATCGAAGTAACAACCAAGAGATGAAACCCCATAGCAGGAGATACCATTTCAGCTTCGCAAAATCCTTGACAGTAATTCCGTCGTTTGTCGTCCCCGCCGTGCCACAACAACTCGCTCGATCATAGCTGACCCCGTTGGCGTTGGCGGCGACCTGGAAGACACTCCCGTTGAAGCTGCCGAGATTGTAGTAGTCCACAAGCAAGAAGGTCGGCGGCCGATCCCACATGGTGGTGCAGTTAGCCACCGCCCAGCCCGCGGAGCCGTACCCCTGGACCGCGTTCGTTTCGTTGAGGAGCGGAAAGAACGGCACGTCGATGCTGATTCCGGCCACGGCGACTTGAAGGTTCAGATTATGGTTGGCCATGTACATCCTCTCCTGGCGCACTGGGCGTCCCTGGTCCGGCGGTCGTTGGGCCGTGCATGGAAAATCCCGATCCGTGGGGGAGAAGGGCGTCTCCCACATCTGCGAGAATTCGTCGAGAAGCCAAGGGATGGCCGTCTGGTTTGCCTCGTAGTCCAGCATGACGACGGCGCGCTGGTTGCGGAAGATCATTTCCGCGAGCGTCGGCCAGCTGTCGAGCGGCATGGGTTGTGTGGGAGGCGTGTAGACGAAGTCGATGAGGCCCGAGTTGACTACGGGGGCAGTGTAGTTTCGCGGGTCGACGACATCGTAATTGCCCATGAGGACGGCCACCACGTCGTACGGATGCGCGCGGAGCCACTTGGAAACGGTGCCAAGGTAGTCCTCCAACGTACCGGCGTTGAGAAGTTCACACGAGGTGTGGCATAGGTACATGGTTCCGTTCTCTAGGTGCGTTTGGAATTGTACTGTGGCCCACCGTCAGTAATCGCAAGCGCTTGGAGCGGTTGGTGGCTGCCACCCACGCATTCGAACGCCGTCATTGAGCTGGGTCTCCACGTCCAGCATTTGGTTCGCGGCGAGGTTGCCAGGACGAATGAAGGGGCTGTTATGAGCGCCGACGTGGGTTATATTGCTGAACTTCCGGTTACAGAGTGCGGCATGGCCATTACACGGGACTGTGTTTGTCGGCTGTGCAGAAGTCGATGTCCGTGAAGCTGTGCCATTTGTCGTCGCCGTGCCATTCAGAGTGGTAGTCGTCCGTGAACTGCCAACCAATACAGTCTCGGTGGGACTTGACGTTGTCGTCCCGTTTCCCGATCCGGTCGTCGACGATGCTGTGGTCCCATTAGTGGTCGCGAAGATGCTTGAAAGGTCCGTAATGGTGGCATAATCGGTGCTCGCCGTGATGGTTATTGTGTTCGACTCATCTGCGTATGTTGTTCCGGAGGTGGCGTAGTCTGCGGCCGTGGCTGTGGGTGATTCTGTGGTCTCGGTCGATCCGCTAGATGTCGCCTCATCGGATTGAGCATATGCTCTCAACACAAGCCCGGAAAGGAAAAGGCAAACGGCCAGTTGCATGTTGGAGGGCACTTGAAAGGTGAAAAATCAAGCCCAACCCGGAGCCGCAGACGAAAAACGCTGAAGCCTACTATACCAGAGAATGTCCGCTAACAGATGAACAAATCCGATGCCTCGCAATGGCAAACCTTTGGCGCTAAGGACAACGGGATAATCAAGCAGTGAAGGACTGAACATACGGAGTGTATCGATCACATGTGAATGGCATGTCACTGGTGGAGCCCGTACGAGTCCTCGTACCAAAGCCTTGACAGAAGAAAAGAGGCTGATGACGCGTGGACGTCTTGGAGGCAGGGATTCTTCTACTATCAACGTTTCAGCTGAGCGAACTGGCTTCTACTTGCAAAGTTCCCTGAGCCTCCCCCCCTGCGACTATGGACGAGATCTCCAAGAGTTGTTCTCGCTCAACGTCTCAGGCCTGAAGGGACGACGTGGCAAGACCCGTTTTGCGCCGCCTTCTCCTTGTCCGGCTTCAAGGACCCGTTGGCGACAAGAAAACTGCACAGGATCAGCAACGCGGGAGTCGGAAGAGCCTCTCTACGAGTCCGCAGCGGAGTTGGACTGTTCCACACCTGCTCGACCCGCTCCCAATCCTCGACTGCGCTTTCCCTGTTCAGGTTAGCGTCGCTCGATCCTCTTGCTTAGTGGAGACAAGGCTGGCATATGACGTCACTAGGACCCCGCTACCAACACTATTTACGCCCAAGCCACGTTCAACAGCGTGTCGCCCGTCTCGGCCGGTGCTGTCCAAACTTTGTTGAACCGGTGCGTTCAATTCTTTTATGGAGCCCATGGGCTGAGCTGGAGCTCGAATACGAGTACCCGGTACTCCGTACCCTGTAACATGGTGCCCCGTACTCCTGCTGGTCCTCCAGCCCAGGCATTGTGTCTCGCCCTCCACGTCTTCACACACGATGACGTGTGGGTTTGTGCTCAAGTGAATAGTCATCGTCTTTGCCTTTAGTTGAGTTTCCAGTGTTTCCGATTTCGTTCTCGCTTGATGTGCTCGACTAGTCCGGAGCCTTTTGACGTATAGAGAGCAGAGATGAGTATCAGGCACACCTAAAGTGGACAGGAAACCAACAACCGGGGCCTTAGTCGAAAACCGTCTCCTGGCTTTTCTTTTCCCCCGACACAACCAAGATGCGTATTTTCCGACGCTCGAGGTCGAAACAGCCTCGGGGAGAGGACTCGCCGAACAAGGAGATCATCGCTGCTGGATCTGGGTATTCGAAACCAGCACCGACCGGCCTCCGCGTCTTCGCCATAACGATATATACTCTCGCGACAGTCTTCCTCATCCTCGTCCTAATAGGCAACATCAACAATGACGCCGTCATCCGGAGTACATATTTCCTCAGAATCGACCTCGCAAACATCATCCCGGCGTCGGTCCCGTACGCGATCTTCATCAATAGCATCGCGCAGTCGATCGGCCTGCACGACTTCTATCAGGTCGGGCTGTGGAATTTCTGCGAGGGGTACAACGGGGAGGGAATCACTCATTGCTCCTCCACCGAGACGTTGTACTGGTTCAATCCCGTGGAGATCATCCTGAACGAACTCCTCGCCGGGGCGTCGGTAACGTTACCAACCGAGGTAGTCGACGTGCTTGACCTCGTGAGGCTGGCCTCGGCGTGGATGTTCTCCTGCTTTGTCGTCGGCGTGTGTCTGACTTTCCTGTGCATCTTCGTCGCACCCATGGGATTCTCCAAGCACCCGCGCTGGGAACATCGCGCGAAACGCGTTTTCATCCGGCAGTTGCCCATCACGATCCTGAGCTTCGGGGCGTTATTGTTCACCGCCGTGGCGACTGTGATCGCCACCGTCATGTTCATCATCTTCCGCAACAAATTCCAAGGGGCCGCGGACTTGAACATCCACGCACACCTGGGGGAGCCCATGTTCGCGTTCATGTGGATCGCCACAGGGTTTGACCTGATTGGTTTCATCATGCAGGTCGGAACGTGCTGCGGCGTGTGTTGCTGTACTGGGAGGCGCAAGGCCGAGAGACGGAGCCAGAGACAGAGTCAACTGGATCGACCTGGCAGGGTGGAAGGCGCGGCCGGTGAGGAAGAAAAGGCACCACAGCAGGACGGCATTGGCAGTTCTACTACAGGAACACCTCCACCTGGCAGATTCGGCAGTCAATTCAGGAAGAGATAAGGCTGGCACAGAGGAGCATGCGACAATGTTGCCTATGCCCACAATTTCAACGTACGACTAACCCAGCCCTCAATGAGTTGGACCGGAGTGGACCTAAGGAAGCAGCGGATATTGTCTCCGTCAAGGTAGAAAGAAAGACGACCCAACAGCGGACACTACCTCCCGTCGAGGCAGAAAGAAAGGCAATGCTTCAAGGGAAGCGAGACGGGGACGCGCCACGTCAAACCCCATCAGCAAAACATAGTTAAGTACGCATTGGGCTGGGCTGGGCTGGGCTGGATTCAAGTCCCGATTTCGTATTATGGAATACAGTCTCCCCCAGGCCCCTGAAAAGGAAGAGAGAACTGGTCCAGCACTTCCCGGCACGGCGGAGCGGAGCAGAACACAGGTTATGCCCGAAGTACAGCACATATCAGGTCATTCTATGCTCCACCTGACACGCTAGGAACGACAGGACACGACCGCATCGAACATCCGACAGCGAGCGTCGAGCATAGATATAGGTACAGATATTGGCTAGGATATGCTGCATAAAGATTGTCCTTCCTCCCTACGTACGGACGGATCAGACCTCTTGCAGGGGTAATTACGCTGTCTGCTTCGCTCTGGGATATGAGATGGGAACTGTGAGATGGGTAGACATAACTACACAATTCCAAGAAAGGGAGTTTGTCGTGAACAAGTCTCACCAGACTCTACGGGCCTCGGAAGAGAACACTGCGATACGTCGACATCTACAGCCTCCAGGGTATTCATCATCTGTCGTTCAATTCATTCTTTTGGTGGATGCATAGGGCAGGGCACCATGCTCATAACAAATAGATGGCCGACATGACAGATTGAGCAAACCTCCCACGGCCCGTTTCATACCTTGGCAGCATCTCCGTTTACTTCTCCGTTCACTTCTCCGTTTGTCGCTGCCTCGGCCTGAGGCGTTGGCATTGGCACAGGCCCACCCGGCGAGGTGGGTAACCGCGCCGTCAGCACCTCGACACCGTCCTCGGTGACCAACAGGGTATGTTCAAACTGAGCGGACCGGCTTCCGTCCGACGTCACGGCGGTCCAGTCATCCGGCCAGGTCTTATCCTTGTAACTGCCCAGGCAAATCATGGGCTCGATGGTGAAAGTCATTCCAGGCTTACATTTGCCCACGGCCTTGTTTTTCCCATAGTGCGGGACGTTGGGTGCGCAATGGAACAGTGAATTAATACCATGGCCGCAGTACGTCTTGACGACGCTGAGATTCCGAGATTTGGCATGCTTTTCGATGATGTCGCCGAAGTCACCGATCTTGACGCCCGGTTTCACGTGCGCGATGGCCTTGTCCAGGCATTCCCGCGTGGTCTCGACGAGCCGGACATTGTCAGGGTCGGCCTTGGCCTTGTCGCCGATGTAGTACGTCTCGTTCAGATCGCCGTGGTAGCCTTCGTGGTAGAGGGTCACGTCAATGTTGAGGATGTCGCCATCTTGCAGGACTCGCTGGTCGGGGATGCCGTGGCAGATGACTTCGTTGGGAGATGTGCAAACCGACTTGGGGAAATGGTTGTAGTTCAATGGCGAAGGATATGACTATCGCCCACGCGGTCAGCAGCCGGTCTATACAGAATGAGATTCGCCGTACATTTCGCTCCAAACACGCATTGTGGACTATCTCATCAATGTAGTCTGTGGTCACTCCGGGCTTTGCGGCGGCAGCGGCAATGTCGAGCACTTCTCTGGCCAGTCGGCAGACCTTGCGCATGCCCGCAATGCCTTTCTCATCGAGGGTCTGGATGTTGTTCTTGCGCACGTACGGATATCGTGGGATGCCGTCCTCTGACCACTCGGGATGCGGGATCGACTTGGGGACCACCCGCTTCGGCGACAGCGGGTAGACCGGTCGTAACGGGCCTGTGAAAGGATATGTGGGGTAGGGGTTGAAGTGGCCGGTTTCTGGATCAACTTTAGAGACGACCTTCGGAGGGATGAAATTGCGCAAGGGGTTCGTACTCTTGTGGAGGGCCTTGTGTTCAGCCTGCGGGTTTCCAGATTAGCCATTCTCTCTGTGCTCCTCGGGGATTGCAGTCTTTCCTCACAAAAGACCAGAGGTCAGCCTACCCAACTCCGTTTGAAGCAATCCTGTGAGCAGAAGAAGCTGTCCACGCCCATCTCTTTGCACTTGGGGCATTGGAGTGACGAGGCGTCATTTTCGCAGTTCAGACCCGGGCATTTTCGAGCTTGCTCGGCCGCCTGGTCCATCTTAACGTGGTGTGCAAAGTCTGGTTGCCTCGCGCTTCAGTCTTAGGAATGTTCGGTCTGGATGTGATGGAATTGATCGCAACTGAGGACGGGATTGCCAAGTCTCTTCGGGTTCAGGGGAATATGATGGCACTCCGCTCGCTCGTCCAAGAACGAGGGTGCTAAACGAGGCGGATGTTGACAAAATATCTGGAACATGCAAATTGCGGAGTGAAGGCGTGGCGTGTGGCACTGGTGGTTCGAGGGGAGGAGCATCGGACTAAAGTATCGCCGCCGCCGAGTCTCTGCGGTACCTGCAATCCTCGACGGATTATCCTAGGACAACGGCCTTTGTCCAGCCAAAACGCTCTAAGGTATTGTGTGTATATCATTTCCGGCGAACAAGAGCACCAGCCTCCTCGTCGTCATGGCTCGGGGGGAAATGTAATTATCCTAGTCTTCAGACGCAAGCAATGGCTGAGCAGCGTCCTTGTACGTGTTCGCCATGCATAGGGTAGGATACCCCCAGCAGATACGTCTGGTCGCTGAGCAAGTCAGAGACTCAAACCAGGTCAAGCGCCCTCACTGGCCTTGCTTTGCTCAACATTCATTTCGCTTTTCCCATGTCGTCCTGGGTTGAAGCAAAAGCAACTATATCGTTGTGCAGCAAAATTGTTTTGCTGAGCATCCTTGTGTCCGAGTGAGTGCAGCCCTTTTCTCAACGCTCATGGCACCCTTCGCGATAGCAGCCTCTGCCACGAAGGCTGGTCCGAATGCAATGAAACGATATTCTGCTGTCGAAAAAAGTCA
The DNA here is from genome assembly GCA_000835435.1 of Phialophora macrospora. NCBI lineage: Eukaryota > Fungi > Ascomycota > Eurotiomycetes > Chaetothyriales > Herpotrichiellaceae > Phialophora > Phialophora macrospora. The sequence continues at coordinate 1,960,662 of KN846956.1, read as the reverse complement.
ATGTATGAGCCGAGCTGTGAGAATCGACCCACGATCTCAAGCTTCCAGCTTTTAATATGTCCAATACTGTTTCCCAGGATGGCTCGCAAGGTTGACTGTGCCATTGACTGTGCCATTTCGTCAGGGAGAGTATGGGTTCCCCAGACCTCCTCTGAAGCCCTTTTAATCAAATGGTCGGGGGCTGAGGATTCAGACAGTCTGCTGACAGGAGGGGATCGAATCTGGCCAAGCGCGACCAAACGGGGTGGTAAGGGAAGTTGTTGTGCGACATGCAACGCTCAGGAGTGGCGTATCCAGCCTGTTTCTTCCATGAGCATGACAGGGAACCACTTCGCTTTGCTGCCAACGACCTGCCTCCAGTTTGGCAGCTCAGGGCTCTTGCGGGAGGCCGTAGACCGTCCCTTGCCCGTGAGCCCCCACGCTTCCCCCCAAGCATTGCTCACTCGGTCATCGAACATATAGTCCCACCAGATAAATTGCTCCATGCAAGCCTTGAAGGTGTCCCAGTCGAGATCGAGCTGTATCACAAGCCCGATCATCCTCCGCAAGTACCAATCGCGATTATAAGCAGAGTCGGATGCGATGGCACCCAAGACCACTGCCCAAAGAATGAGCCCTTTCAGCTCGTCAAACCGCGGGGCTCCCTCACTGAAATACTCCCTTAGTGTCGCCAATAGTTCTCGGCACAGGCGGGTCTTTGCATGATACGTCTCGGCAGCGGGGAAAAGGACAAGATCGCTGTAGATCTGAAGAGCAAGTCGAGCAATGTTCGAAAGTGGATCGTGGATGAGATCTCCCGCTCCGGGTGTCGGGTTCAACTCGTGGAGGTCATGCTGGAAAATCGTGGCAAGGATACCTAGCTCTTTTAAGGAGAGATGTCCTGGCCCACGACGTTGAGTCTGGCCGAGGCACGCGGTGAGACGGATTGCGTACAGCGCGAGCTTGACGATATCGGGGTAGTCTTGTTGCAGGATCTGCCAGCCACGACCTGTTGTCAACAGCAGCGCAACGGCTTCACCATCAAACTTGGCGGCTTCAATGTCGCACATGGCTTTGAAGTCTCCTCGGATAGGGAAGTTGGGGCGGGTACCTAGCCTGGCGGCCATACCGATGTCTATTCTTCCACTGTTGTCAATTCCCGGCTCTGGCCTGGACAGGCTCGCTCATTTCAAGCCGCCTACTTACAGTTGAATAGGGTGGCCGACGCTGACACTCAATGTTTCCAGACCACCACGCTGCTTGACTAACTGGACCAGAGCCGAGAAATGAGGCAGGCTCATGTCGAAGCGACCGTATGGCCGTAGGGCGAAGGCATTCGCAAGGGGTGTTTCTGGATATCGTGAGGAAGTCGAAAGACGGAACGTGTCTCCCCCTTGCGCCGCCAGTCGCATGATGTCTGCAATCAACTGCTCCGGTGCCGGGCCTTTCAGTGACTGAAGGCGCTTCCTGACAAGGTTCACAGCGGCAGTCTGGTGTTTCAGACGTATATCCATCAGCGTCGTCATCGTGCTTGGGTCGGTGCTAAGGGCGTAACACATGGTAGTCGCGTTGAAGACTTGTGCATGGAACTGCAGAGGATCCTCGATCGCTCTCCTTCGCCACGTAGTTTGCATCGACTTCAGCGCGGGACCGCTGACGGCGGGATAGTTCTTGGGCCAGAGGACTGTGTATACGTATTCGAGACTCTTGCGACCCACGCACGGTATCTGATGGAGACCTTCACCATCGAACGGATCCGACCAGGCATCACCGATCATGCTCCTTGGGGTTGGAAGCGTGGCCACGCTGAGGTCCGGGTCGGATTTTGTGATCGGAGGCAGACATGGCGCTGGTGCTACGCATGATTGCGCCTGCTTGGGGCTGGCTTTCGGGCGCTTTCTGGAAGAATGAGATACCTTGGCCGCATGCGAACGAGCAAAGGCCTGTTGCAGCTGGCGTTCTTTGGTAGTTTGGCCTCGCTGAGCAACCAGGACAAACTCGAAGGTCGCCCCGCTAGGCATTATGTGCGGCTAGCATCTTGGACGGTAGGATGTAAGGATCTCTCGTGCCGCGATGCTCGGGTATCGCTGTGACTTGATGCGCAACTCCGTATTCGGGACAACATGCGTGTATATACGGCATTGAACACCGCATCGGACCAAGGACGAAAGAGGGCAATGAGCCAACGGGCCGCCCGCTCCCCGTCCATACACCGTTTGTCAGCTTGGCAGGCCCTCGACCCAGTTCTGTCTTTGTCCTAGCGAGGCGACTCTCCCCAACGCACATCGAGCTTCCACAACAGGCAACCCGGCAAATGTTCAACATGCATGGTGACGGGGCTCTTGTAGACATACTCTACGCTCCGTCGTGAAGTCATCCAAACACCCACAAGAGGTACTGTAAAGTCCAGAAGACCAGTCACACCTGCAGCTCGTCCTTGCGTAAGCTGGGGACAACTTCCAATCAGGATGACAAATTGCGGGGATCTGTTCGTCAAGAGGGAGGGATTGTGGGGGGGGGGGTCCAGAAACATCGTCGAAGCTCAGACAAGCAGGAGAGACGATCCTCGGATGTGACTACGGCAGACGAGATCGTCTGTCACTGCGCACTCTCTATTGTGACCTCTACCTCCCTTGCAGACAAGCTTGACGACCCTCAAGCTCATTGCCGTTTGTGCTGGCCATGTTTCGTGAGAAAGGAGAGGGGAAGTCCCGCCGGCGAGCAAGAGGCCTCTGAATGCCGCTGGGCAGCTTTCCAAAAAAATGTCTAGATGACCTCGAGCCGAGCCAGGCTAAGGGCCATGGCACTCTTGAAAGCACCATCACCACCACGCACGAGCATCGTCATCGACTGCGTACGGCTCAAGGCCAATACCGCCGTGTTCCTCGGTCATGTGCGCGTAGCAAGGTCCGCTCGCATCGAATACCGCCAAACACACCCAGCAGATGTGAGCCTTACACCCGCCGCAAGTCATATGATTACATCCCATCGTCTTCTCTATCGGTGTCGTGCATTTAGGGCAATCTTTGATATTCAGCTTCTTTTTTAACTGCTGAAATGCTTCAAAGCCGCCCGACGCAAAGTCCTTGTACTCTGCACAAGAGTACCGCCCGTGTCCCACATGGCAGGAGGTGCAAACCGCCTCCAGACAGTTTGGACAGGTGTATGCCGAAGGTTGTCTGCTCATGGTAGTGCATCGATAGATGAAGCCGCAGTCGGGGGTTGGGCAGTGGTGAAAGGCCTCGGGGTGGCGTTGCACATACTCATCGAAGGACGACTTCAGGACCGCTTCGAAGACCGATGATGAGAGGAGCTCTTTGAGTTCACGAAGAGTAAAGACGGTCGGACATATTCCGCCGTCACCTTGGCATTTGATCTTGAATTCTTCCTTGCTCGTGTCTGCAGTGGATCTGCAATAATCCTCAAAGCATTCGAGGCAATATGCGTGATCACACGAAGTTTGGACTGCGTTGTCGGCTTCACAGAAACAGATCGGACAGGTGCCAAGTGGCTCAGATGCTGTGCCACTGAGTGGCTGGGTATCGACAATGTGATTCCCGTCCATTATTGCCAGGATGCTTTCATATTGTTGCTGCGTACCACTGACGGTGAGTCTCTTCGACACTATGTCGAGAACAGCCACACTTCTCCCCACCTCTCTTTCGATGCTCTTGTGGCCACCGCGTATCATCCATGAGAATTGTTGAGGCTTCAGTTCCAATTCATAGCTGGGCGAGTCCTTTGCATTGAGCATGTCGGTGATTCGACGAACAGCACAGGGGAGCTTCTCTGGCGGTCCATAGTACAAGAGCTGGCGCTTTGAGCGGATTCTCTGAATGGCCACCTGCAACTCATTCTCGATTGCTTTGAGCTTTTGGTATGCGCCTCCATTGGAGCCAAGAGCGGGATCCCATATAGCATTGCCGCCATCTTTGATGACAATGGGGGTGGAGATTTCCTTGAAGATCTTGCGGGCATTGGAAACGTCTTCTGCACTGTCGCCCTCGACTTTCATAGTTGTGCAGACCGCACCTTCGTATATGTGGAACGATAGATGCTGCTCCTTCCAGGTCTTGCTTCGTTCGTCGATGCAGCTTTTCCAGCAATGATATACCGTGTTCGGCACCTTGATCTTAGCAGTATGCAGCAGCGTGACAGTCAGCTTTCCGTTCCCCAAAATATCCATCGTCTTCTCATTCAAAGAACATGCGAGTTTGGCGTCTGCTTCATCTTTAAACAAAGCACTGGCTTTGACTCGCTTACCCTGAATCTTCGAAAGTGGTGTGAGATAGAGACTCTCCAGCGGTCCATGCTCTTCGAGGAGTCTGCGGACTTCCAGGCTAATCTGCTCAACGGAGGCGCGGTAGCTCGGTTCTCCCATCACAACGCGGCGTGGTCTGTCATTGGGAGCATTGATCGCTTTCAAGACATTGTCAGGTGTTGCATCGCTTGGGACACCGTTCAAAATTAGAGACCACCTTAACGGGATATGGCTACTGCCACGACCGCCCCCTCGAGCCGAGCTGCAGCGGGGAGAGGAGGCTTTGAGGAGCTGCCCAAGATACTTGTATGTGCCGTCGTTGAACTTCTGTGCCACTTGATTGGCGATTACACCATTCCCGAAATCAAGGCACACGGTTGTAGTAGCTCTGTGCCAGGATAGGTACAATTTTCTGCAGTTTGTGCTGTGGGCACTACCCCGAACAGGATTGACTCTGAGGTGTGCGTGGCTGGTCTGACATTCAACGCTTAGTCGCTTTGCAAATGACGGGTCTTCAACTTTCACTGTCGCCGAAGTCTCTGAAGCGTTCTCCCCCCAAATGCGAACACATTCAATTCCTATGTGGAAACCAAGTTCGTTCAGGATGCGGACTACTCCTTCAGGGGTTGTTCTTGGGGCAAGTCCTGTGATCCGTGCCTGAGAAAAGTCTGTTGGTAGGGAGATCTTGGCAACGTGGCCAAACTCGTTGAATTGGACTGATGTTCCTGCAATGTCCCGACAGAAATCGTCGTCTTTTTCCTGGTCCTGCCTTAGTGTTAGAAATGAGATCATCGGTTCCTCAATGAATGTGAACTTGCCTGTTCGCTAATAGCGGATGCGGCAAGCTGATCCGTGATCTTGCTGACCTCGTTCCTACCCGTCGGATGAAGATATGGGCAAGATCCTTTCTGACAACCTCCTGGGAATGAAAGAAACTTGCAAGGGATACCCGAGCGTGAATCCCATCCTACGGAGGTTGATTGTGCCGTTTGAGGGGCCGGACTGGAATCCGAGGACGGCGCGAGTTGTGAATGAGTATAGTGACAGCTGTTTCCTCTTTTGCAAGATCCTCGCAGGAAGTACTTGCAGATTTCTGTCGATTTCCCTGCTGCTCCAGGTTGCTCCACCGAATGATCGGTCCGCAATGTTGAACCAGCAAACACGGTCCGTCTTTGATCTGTCGGGCCTCGTTCATGGCTAAAACTGCAAGTGTCACCATACCTGCAAAACCCTTGCGCGAAATAGCGACACAATGCCATCTTGATCCATTGGCAAGCGGTGTAAGTCGCAGATTTGGGACCGGAGGTTTGGGGCAGGAGGGGGAATTTCCTGAGGTTACACGAGTCGGGCGTTGCTTGCAAGGCACCGAACCGCAGCACTGAGGCAGTGGCAGCCTGGGCTACTGTCACAGCCTGAGTGCTTCAATTGGCCTCCCCTCCCTACTTCCAATCGAATTGGCGGAATTCAAGTTCGACAACGTCAGCTCATTGGCAACCTCAAGCTGGGATTCCGCCAATTCGATTGGCAATAAGGCGGGGAATATTGTGCATGGTTGTTTGAGGCCACGATGCCCTTTGGTTCGCTTAACATGGTCGCCAATGTCACCAGGCTGCCAAAATTGGTCAGAGCAGGTTTGAATATTGCCATCGCATCCATGGCTGCAAGAGACTTAGAATGGCAGCGGTTATGGACGTGGCAATGGAGAAAGCTCTGTTCCCAGACGAAACATCATGGAGCTCAAACTTCGGGCTCAATGCGGGGTGCCTCTTTCCTGATCAAGCAAGCCCCCTTCAGTTTCATGACCCAACAAACCTTAACGTTAAGGTCAGAGTTTAGGCTACGCTGTTAGGCATGTTATGCTTATCCTCTAACCACGCAAAGCAGAATGTGAGCTGAATGGAAGTTTGGGACATTGAACTGCCTTCTAGGGAGAAGGGAGAACGTCTCCCCTCTGGTCCTCGGCCCCGCCATGGTCGGTTCTGGAAGAAGCAACACGTGCAAAAGAACGACGATTATCAGTTCAAACCTGGCTCTCTCCGCCGCCGACTGCGGATCAGTGAGAACCTGTATTCCTATTCATTGTGTGAAATGTCTTGTTAGAGCAAACCACTCTTCCGGACACCGATGATCATATGACCACGAGTTTCCCGTCGAGACGCCGTCGTCAGCCTTGCCCCTGCGTACATCCTCTTACATGCTCTTGGGTCCGGAGCTCACCACCGCAATACCGCGTCTGCGAATCTTGACAACAAACCAAGCGCAGTAACTGCCCTTTCCCGGCCGACAAACACGCATCGTCTCCCTGTCGCTGGCGGGTCGTGGAGCGAAATGATGCAGTAAAGTAAACCGGCCTCCGTCAGTTCGCCATTCCTCTTCGCCTTCATTCGTCTTTCCATCACCTTTACTTTCAAGAGAGTCCGACCGAAAACTATCCAGCATTGGATAGGCTGCATCGTGCATTTGTCACCGTCGTGGGGGTCGACGCAGTTACGGTCGTAGTGAATATGGCTCCCTGGAAAGCATGGTCATAAGCACCCTGACAAAAATTGGGATCCTTCGAAGAAGGAGACATGAAGTTATCTGGGGGAGAACCGTACCAGGAAGATATGGCCATATGGCAAAACGATGATGTCTTCACAGCCATGACAGTCGTAGATCGACGACGTATACGTGGTAAGTGAGTAATAGATGCTCGTTGGTCCCGCTTGAATGACCGGTGCAGTGTATGCTGTAGTGGTGCAGCCGGGAACGGGTATGACTGACACGGCGCTTGTGGGCGTGCTGCTAATGTCAGTCGAACGTGCCCAGCAAGAGTCATACTTCCGGCGTACTCGAGAATCGAAGTTGCCAGAGCTTCAGCTTTGATGGCCACCGGCATCCTCCAAGCGAACATCCCCAGCAGTGAGAAGAGAATTACAATGAAAGGCATCGTGGCTGCATCTGGCGGTCCGAAAAGACAGGGTAGAACCTCAGTCTTGAAGTAAAGGTACGGGAATGTCTCAAGATGGAATCGCTGAGAAGATGCAAAGGGAAAGCTTTGTCGAGGCCCGAGTAACGGCGGTTCAAAGTCCAGCAGTATGACGTGTTGCAACGCTGAAGGATCAGGTCGTTCCTTCCTTACAGCCTTCATATGATCCTGGGGAAAGCCATTAATAAGGAGTCTGAACGTAGGCAGCTGGGGAAGACAGAATTGCGTTTGAAAGGCAGGAAGTGGCAAACGAACAATCAGAATTACAAGTTTGCTATTCTGTGAAACCGTCACGTACAACATCATTCATCATTCAGAGCATATCAAACGCTTTGCAGTGCAGAAGTGTTGTCGTGTGTATCATGCTGCCTGGAGTGTACCGTCATGCTATGCCACAAAATGAGAGTTTTTATTGTACAATCAGTCCGGCGGGCTTCGTCAGCCCGGTAACATCACCAAAGTGATACGAAGCAGCCATAAGAAAGGCAATTTGTCGGGTCCCGTTCAGTATTTTAGTGTGCACCATCACAACAATGCATCGATAATCATTATCACTCAGTTCATCTCCCTTCCTGACTTTCAGACTAGCCACCCTCGTTTCGATTCGTCCGTGCTGACTTGCCAATCTGAGTCAGAGACCCGGGTCGCACAAAGATCTTGTTGGATTGTGTGGTTTAGTCTTCGTCACCAACCTGAGCAAGTCAGCAACAACCTTTAGTCTTCGGTGTCATCACCAACTCGGAGAGTGCCTTGCTCGCCAAAGCCATGAGCCCAGAATCCCTCGAGCGAAGGAGAGCTGTGAAGACTGTCAGCAAAAAGTAGTAGCTTCAGGACATGGGTCAAACATACGTGCTTGCCATGCTGTCGTGCGTGAACAAGAGCCAGAAGCCGAAAACCTGTCGACGTGTCAGCAGATGTTAGAGCAAAGGATGAACATAACCAACCGGCTTGGCGAGCACATCGAGGACGGCGTAAGCAATAATCTCGGAATCGACATTGATGACATGGCCACCCTCAGAGAGACCCCAGATGCTGTCACTTGTCAGCGACGAACAGCAGCAAATCGGCGGTGTACTCACATTGGGTACATGGTCCAGAGAATCAAGGTGTAACCGGCAATGGAAGCATAGAAAGCCTTGGTCTTGCTATCCTTTCGAGCAACAGTTTCTCGGCCGCCGATAGCGAGTTGATAGACGACAACGAGGTAGGCAATGCAGCCCCAAGCGTACCAGCCCCACTTCTGGCTGGCCTTGCCCTGGCCAAAGGCGGCGAAGAGACCAGTCAATACCATGATGACATCGGCAACTATAGCAACAAGGATGTTGGCACCGCTAAGACCGGCGAGCAGAGCCAGATCGAGAAGTAAGAGTGGGGTCGTGATGCTCCAGTCGACATATCTTGCCCAGTAGATCTCGCGTTTGACCTCAACATCCATGCTGGGAACTTTCTTGTGATGCTCAGTTTTGGTGTAGCTTGCAAAGCTGGTGCCGTCTCCAGTCGCCATTGCGAAGTAGGACAAGAAGGCAAAGGTGGTGATGAAGGCGGTTATGATGTGGAAGAGACGTTTTTGCTATAAGGTAGCTGTTAGCTGCGTTTCAAAGAAGCCCAAGTCGGTGTGACTTACCACTGGGACGCGGAAGGCCATGCCGTAGAAGGCGAGCGAGGAAATCGCCATGATCACGACCACTACCCTTTCAACATGTCAACAATTGAGGCTTTCGGCAGAAGCACAGTGAGCATACCACAACGTCCTATTGCCAGCATCTCCCGCTGCAATGACCTGAGGAGGGGTGGGGACGACCGTAGGAATAGGAGCCACTGAAGTGGACGCTGTCGGAGCGGTCTTGATCATTTCTGGGCTAATAATCATGTTGGGCTTGGGAGAAAATGCTGGAGCAAGAGAAGTGTGATACGCTGTGCTTGAGTTCTTGTGAAGTATGACAGCTGGCGAATGCAGTGGTTTTGAAGAACAAGAGAGGAATATGAGACGGAAGAAAATTTCAAGGCAGCAGTCAAAGAAGAAGCAAGTAGTACAAATGAGGAGCTGGGAAGGAGCTTGTCGTTGGTCGAAAACAACGGAAGGAGGATGTGATGACGACAAGGTACTCCAACTCACCAGGAGTAGGTAAGAGTACATGTACGATTGGCCCGTCACTCTGCAGTCAAAACGTGCACCAGGAATAATAGTTGCCGTGTGACCAGACCGCCTAACACGCTTGCCCATGAGTGGTTTGCGAGCTTTCAGAGATCCCTAGCTCCTCACTACGATGCCTGCGCCTGATCTGAACTGTCAACGGAATGTACACGGTCCTCGATTGTACAGTTTGCGGGGCAAGCACGAATCGACCAGGGTGATAGCGCCACTCTTTGCATAGCTCCAGGTAGAGAGAGCCAGTAACTGCAGTCAGCGCCCACGGCAGCCACTTCCCCTCAACTTTAGCAGCGGCTTCAGCCGCCGCTAGACAGACACAAGCGGCCAGGCCTCAAAGCCGCTTCGTCCAACGGTGAGGAGAAGATGAGGCACGAAGAGCGGCTCGTCACACCATTGCTCAAAGGCAAAAACTTCACTTGAGGCAAGCCGTCCTGTATCAATAAAGTCAGGACAAGGCGTCTGCAATGAGCTCAATGTCAGCAGGTTTCGGCTGACTGTTTCTTCAACGGGTCCTTGGAAAGTTGAAACTTGCGTCCCCAGCTCAGGCTGCACGCTAGTCAACAGAGCTATCCACCAAACGTCACTTCATGACGTCGAGAGATTTCCGGCTGTTGTTCCCAGAAGATGGCTGAAGGCCTCGATTCCCAGCTACGATCATACATGCCCTGATCACATCAGCCCCAGCTAAGGATTTGGCATTTTCGTCCCGGGTCTTACTGAGACTACCAGCAGCTACGGGACGAGGCATGGCCTGGTGGTTGACCGAAAGTTTCTCTCATGATGTCCTTGGTCAATTGCTCTTAGTCATCTACCTAGACAAGCGCTTACCCCGCAATTTGCATCCAAGCGGACGCTACGAGAGAATACGAGTATGTCCTCTGAAAGTCCCATGACCCTCGAGACAAAGTCGCATGTGGCGAAGCGATCGAACATGCAGCCCGCCCTGCAAGCCGATTTCGTGCATCAGCCCCCACGCCAAAGCTTGCAGCGTCTCAGAGGTCCCTTCGTTGCTCGCTTAACCTCTTTTGGGGGATGCTTGTATCCGCGTTGCCGTTATCCTGCCGTGTTCCCGAATGCAAGTGCCAAATGGATTGAAGAGTCGATATATATTGGTACAGGGGTATCTAAAAGCCGCAAGTCCCTATGTTCACTTCTGGAATTCTGCAACTGCATCTGCGCAGCGCCCACAAAGCAAGGGAGCCTCTTCCACACTAGCTCCCTTTTCTTCCTTTGGTGACTCAACAACATACCGCCAGCATCGACTACACTTGAGACCGGAAGGATTCTTGACCTCAACCACTCCAAGCTTCTGACCATCCTGTGAGACAATGTCATTTGAGTATGACCAAGTCGCAGATGATCCTCGGTTGTCAGCCAGCTGCGCATCTTCCGGGACTTCCGTCGATGAGATGTTAGCGTTTGATACGACCAGAAGCTCCTTCCAGGTATCTTTGGGTAGACTCGACAGATCGATATCTTTCTGCAGGTAGATGACAACATCTGATGCAAGACTCTGTCCCATGAGCTTTTGAGTCCGAGCTTGCTCCTGAGCTGCTTTAACACTTGAGTTGACGGCAACAACCTGAGGCAACAGGGCGAGTATCGAAGCATCGTGCCACTCTTCTGGCAAAGAAGTCCACACTCGCTTCAGCGGGTGCTCTAATAAATCCTTGTAGAGGTTTGGACTGTGCTCCCAACTCTCTTCAATCAACAGCGGGGTGATTGGCCCAAGCATATTTTGTAACTGTATGAAGATGTGATGCAGTGCTGTTTGAGCACTAAGACGCCTGTCGCTCGAGATACTGTCACAATATAAAACATCCTTGATAGCCTCGAAGTAAAAGCTCGATAGATCGCTCGTTACCCATCGATAGAGAGCAGCGTTTACTTTGTGGAATTCGAAATCTGCGTAGGCCTTCTGAACAGAGGCGAATACCTGGTGTAGATGCAGCAATGCAATTTGATCCAGCCGGGACATGTTCTGATACGGGACAATTAGCCTGGGGTCAAAGTCGCCGAGCATCCCGAGCAACATCTTGATGGTCAGACGGTATTTGTCGAGCATGCTGTGGACCGACGAGACAACTGTCTCGCTGATAACGACATCCTTTGTCCATTCGCTTGATGCCACCCACAATCGCAGCGCGTCCGGTCCGAGTGGATGGAATTGCCGCTTATTCTTCGTCTGCTTTGCGGGCACTCCGAGTCCAGCAACAATTTGGTCAGGAGCAATCACATTGCCAAGAGACTTGCTCATCTTCTTGCCCTGGGAGTCCAAGGTGAAACCATGTGTCGCAAGGACGCGGAATGGAGCATGCAACTGCGGCCGAAGATGCGAAGCAGGATCCGACCTTGACTGGGAGGACTTTTGATATGCGATATTTGTGAGCAAGCTGGACTGGAACCAACCTCTATGTTGATCTGTGCCTTCAACATAGACGTCAGCCAGTGGCGTCGACTGTGTTGTCGTGTCCTTAAGCATCAGGCTCCAGCTTGTTCCGCTGTCAAACCAGACATCCATCGTGTCTGTGCCACGGACGTAGTCTGACGCATCTCCTTGTAGGCCTGGAAGAATCCACCTCCCGTCGTCAGGAGGATCAGACCACCATGCGTCGATACCGCGCTCATCAATAACGTTGATGATGTGCCTGATGCTATCGGAGGTCAAAACTGCTTCGCCAGTACTCTTGCGATAGATTGCCGGGATGGGAACTCCCCAAGCTCGCTGTCGAGAGATGCACCATTCGCTTCGATTCTCTACAAAGCTCCGCAGGCGCGCCTGGCCCGTCTCAGGTAAGAAGGTAACTGCCTCAAGAGACATGAGGGTGTCAGTCTTGATCTTGGAGACGTCGGCAAACCATTGAGATGTGGCACGAATGATTATTGGTTCTTTGGTACGCCAATCAATCGGGTATTTGTGCTTGTAGTCGTGCCGATGTACAAGTAGATTGCTTGCCAGCAACATCTCCAACACGGTCTTGTTGCCATTCGTGAACACGTCCTGTCCGGCGAGGAGGCTGGGATCCTCAGGCGAGGCTGTCTCGTCAAACCGGCCGAGATTGTCTACCGGAGCTTTGACGGAGACAACTGAAGCACGGATCAAGGGTTGTAAAGCGTCGTAGTCTTCCATGCCGTGACCTGGAGCACAATGAACCAAGCCTGTACCACTCTCTGCAGATACGAAGTCGGCATGGACGATAGGTCTATTCGCGGCATCAGGCCCAAACTGCTGCAGGCCAGAGTAGGTACTCTGCAGCAGCTTTTCAGTCGGTATGTTGTCCATGACGACCTTCAAGGTTTCTCCAATAGTCTCTTGCAGGTATGAGAGCCTAGACTGAGCCACTATCAACAGGCCGTGGGTGGCCGACTCGACAAGACAGTATGGCATGGACATGTGAACTGCGATGGCTTGGTTCGCTGGCAGAGTCCAAGGTGTTGTCGTCCATATCAACGCATGAATCGGACCACTTGCGGACAGCCCAGAACTGGTCAACGGGAACTTGACCAGGGCGGCCGAAGAGACGTGATCCTCCTCGTACTCTAGTTCCGCTTCTGCCAGAGCAGTCCCCGAGGATGGCGACCAATAGACTGGTTTATTCTTGCGATAAATCAACCCGTACTCCGTCATTGCCTGAAAGACGACCAACTGACGCAGCTCAAAGTCCTTCTGCATTGTCTTCCAGTGATTTTTCCAATCGCCCATGACAGCCCACGATCGAAAGTCGGCCATTTGCCTCTCGATGGCTTTGTATGCAAACTTCCTGGCCGCGCTGCGGATTGCGACTGGATCGACGCCTTGGCCTCGCGCCCATCCATGCTTTTCCAGAGCTTTGAGCTCGATCGGTAGCCCGTGACAGTCCCACCCGGGTACGTAGTCCACTCTCCGGCCCTCACTTAGCTTAGACCGGCAGATAATGTCCTTGACGATCTTGTTGAGTGCATGCCCGGCGTGAAGATCTCCATTGGCGTAGGGCGGTCCATCGTGAAGGACGAACGTGTTAGAGGCAGGCCGCTCCCGGCGCTGCCAGGCATAGAGGTCATCTGTACATCTCGGAAGGTATTTGGCAAGGTCGGCAGGCGTCGGCCGTGGTGGGAATGTCGACTTTGGGAGATGGAGAGTGCTCTTCAGAATTTTAGCTGCATCTTTCAGAGCTGCGGGCATATCACTCTACCGCCCAGTCCGAAGCCGAGGAGCGGTTAGGTCACAGCAGAGCGCAACTACGTCTGCGAAGAAGCCTAAGACGAGGAGACACGACAGCAGTTACGTGAGAGTCATTCATTACCTGCACGAAGATGTACTGGAAGATAGTTTTGGATGCGACGCGACTTCTCTCGCGCGCACGTTCCGCAGTATAGAGTCAACTCGGTCGAGCACAGCGCTACAGAACGCAATGAGAGGAACACAGATCGCACTCATTTCGCATTCAGGAGTAACACGCGTATGGACGCAGATTCATCGCTCATGCTCGAAAAGAATCAAATGTACATGAACAGGATGACACCAGTACACCAAAGAGCCTAGCCGAACGCCGCGCGCCTCGCTCATGGATGCTGCACTGGATGCAAGCCAAAAATATCACTCTGTTGATAAGGGCGAAGACTTTGGCGAACTCTCCGTCGACGACTCTCCTCGCTCCGAGCCCTTTCCCTGAATCAAACCACTAGTCGGAGACACTCTAGAGGCCCATTCCCTGTGACACGTTAGCACGTCTGATTTGAGTAACGAGCGCAGGAGACACTCACGTCCAGCTCCCGTCGTAAAGCCTTCGATCATGCTCCGAGCCAAAGTCAGCCTCCTTGAGGGCAGCCTCGATGATCGCTGCGGTTACGCCCGTGCCACAGCTGGTAATGAAAGGTGTCTGTGGGTCAAGTTGTTTAGACTCGAAGATCTTTCTCAACTCATCACCTGGAAGGAGGGTCTTGGTGTCTGGATCCAACAATTCCTGAAAGGGCACATTCGTGGAGCCAGGCATGTGTCCACTTTTGATACCTGCTCGTGGTTCTGGCTCGGTTCCTTCCCATCTCCCCTTGGATCGTGCATCGAGTATCTGGATGTCTTCCGAGCCCTCTTTCCCATGGTCATAGCCTATTGTCTTCATTTCTGCGAACTTCACCACCATGTCCGTGTTGTAAGCGGGCACGGGATACTTGGTTATGTTGGGGACTTCCGGGGGCCCAGTCTCGACGGGGTAACCTTCCTGGACCCAGACACGAAAGTTGTTCAAGACGTGAACTTTGGGATGGCCAAAGACGCGCATGGTCCACGCAACCCGAGGGGCGGAGAACAAGCCGAGCTCTTCTGTATCGTAAACGACCACTTCATCTTCTCTCCTCACTCCCAGCTTGGACATTGCATCTGCGAATGTATCGCAAGTCGGTAGCATGTGTGGCCATTCCGACTCTTGGTCTTTGATCTCATCGATGTCGAAAAAGCGAGCGGTTGGAATTCTCTTCTTCAGGAATACTTGTAGACCCGTCCTCTTCTCCGGGTCGTTGGGCATAAACCATGCGGCACATATGGGAATGACCTTGGGAGCTGTGGAAATGGCCGTGGGGGCGTTCTGCTTCAGAGCTTCGTCAAGCTCTTTCGGCGTGACGAGGTAAGAGGAAAAGCCACGGCAGCGTAAGAGGGAACTGCGATGGGGATGGCTTCGCAGTGGGCGAGCCGCTGCGGGGCGCCAGAGCGATACGAAGCCCGTGGACGCTCGCATTTTGTTCACTGGTATGTAGATCGGTTATCGTGACATCGTTGCAACCAGATCCACGAGAGGTTGGATCACTGTTTTCGGCTCAGTAGTCTGTCTTGCCACAAACTACCCGGCTAGAGGCGCAGGAAGATAGAGATTAGTATGAGTAACAGCTTAGCAAAAGTAATCTACGGGATGGTATCATTTCCTCAAAGCTTCCCGAGCTTTTCCTTTTGACTCCGCATCTGACGTAGTGAGTGAGTGTGGACTGGGTGACTGGCCAGAGGACGCCCAGAACTTCCGTCTCCAAGCCTCCGATCTTCAGATCGCCCGTCTGGACGTTTGGACGCGGCGCTTTGACACGCGACACGCACGTGAAGCACTGCTGTTTACCGTCGTCGTCCAACCTTACCATCACCATATCCTCGACGTTTGTCAGCTGCAACTGCACCACTAGGCCGCGCCCACATGAAGGTCACGATTAAGAAGTGGCACGGCGTCGCCACATGGCGATGGGACATGCCCGAGGATGAAGTCTGTGGCATCTGTCGCGTCCAGTTCGATGGTACTTGTCCTACATGCAAATTTCCAGGCGACGACTGTACCTTGCTCATGGGGAAATGTGGCCACTCGTTCCATATGGTGCGCACTGTCTGTTTCAATTCCAGGATCTTGCTGACTGCTGTAGCACTGCCTATTGACCTGGATTCAACAGGAGTCCTCAAAGGGTCTTTGTCCGATGTGTCGTCAAAGTAAGCTTCTGCCGGCCATGTGCAATATACTTGTTACTGATAACTGCAGAATTCGAGTGGAAGCAAGGAGGTGGACAGGAGCAGGTGGCGAATGCAACAGGACAATAACTGCAACCTACCGACACATCCCCATAACCTGGAAATTATCGATTCCTTAATGCCAGGCACCTTATCTCACAAGGAGGCGCCGCTTATGGCAATCACATTGACGGAATGGTCAGCCTCTATGGCGGGCTCTAGTAGCCTTGCAGTTCCACAGTTTCAACCGACGCTCAGGGATTATCTATCGGACTAACTTAGGCATGTCAATCGAGGCTGAGTACGGACCACATTTCAACCACAGCACTGGAGCAAAGCTCTCGTAATGACGAAAACACGATCATGCAACACGGACCCATACCAGAACGCCGAATTAGGCGACAGGTTGACTTGGACAATGACCACTATCTCTCTGGGTGGTCGAAAGACCCCTCCCATTCTGCAAGTTGCGACGTGGAAGCCTACAGAGCGAAGCCCAGCATGCAACAATGTCCAAACGATATGTCGAATGCCAATATCGTTCTCAGCAAGTGAGGGACAATCTCGACCAGATATCCTTCAGATGGCCGCCCCACAACGTTGGCTAATATCCATCATACGGCAACATCCCACATATATGCCGCGCAGCCGGTAACTGGAAAGTCCGCTCACGACTGTTTGAATCTACCTCCACCCCGCTGGCTGTCTTCAATACCACGACTCAATCCTTCTTTAGGGGGATAGTCTTGCTCATTTCATAAGCCTCGGAGTCGGTCGTGTTAGTCCGAAGGGATCAGTGGATTATTGCTTCGGGGAAGATTGCGGATATGGGTCCTCCCTGCAGTGCTGTTCGCTGTCATCGTTGATCCATTGCCCGAGGTAGCTCGTCAAGGTTTATGGCGCGGATGGGTTCGTATGGGAGAGATCGCCGACTGAATTCGATATCTCCGAGATCCCATCCCACTACGATGTAGAAGTCCTGGATGATACACCAGAGTGTAACCGGACGCTTGCTTGCTCACTTCTCGCATCATGCTCTAATTCCTGGGACGCCAACACGTCAATACAGGCACATCTCTCTGCCACCTAAGTTGCAAGCCATACCATCCTATGTCGAATTCAGATGGTGCATCTTTGTGACGGCGACTGGTCCATCATTAGTCCTCGCACACTCTGAGCACATGCTATTGCTTTTCAAGATGGTGAAATTCGTATGCTTCGACCTCCATGGCATCTATTAGAGCACCGTTGTGCGCTTCGAGCTCGAAATCGTTGACTCGATTGACGAGTTCAGAGTTCAGGATATGAAGCCTGGGGATATACCCCCGTATCGAACCTGGTCCGTCTGCGCAAATCGGACACTTGAAGCGCGAGGTCCTGTCGGCGGGTCTTGTGGTTTCGGCACTAATGGCCCAAGTCATATACACCATGACATCGTTGTGTTTGAGATTGCAGTAGTCGGGCTTTGCCGCGTCTTCTCCCTCATTGTCCTTACTGCAGTAGATCGGGTACCACAGGACCAGATGATCGTAAAGACGACGTGGTGGCTCCGGGGAAAAGACGATCACGTAGCTTGGAGTGGACATTGCGCGCTTCAAAGCCCTGACAAGCGAGACAAAATCTTCGAGCTCCATCTCCCTGATTAGGGGATTGTGCTTTCCATAGAGCTGAAGGAATCGTTGGAAGATGGTGTACGCTGTGTCAAAGCGGAGAGTGCAGGGTTGTGCAGATGCTCGAGAATCTCCGCTGGTGACAGCAGTCGTGCTCGCCATGCTTGGTGTCGGCAATATGCAACAAGTTGCTAAGTTGGCACCAATGCTCTTCTTGACGGAGACTGGGGGATCCCGGAGAGATTGCGATTTGAAGAGTATCTAGGTAAGTGGTCACCAAATCAAATGAAGCAGTTTAAGAAGTGTCAAGGCACCTGCGAGATATGACGATGACAGCCTCCTTTGTTAGCAGTGCTACTCTCACTCCTGTAGAGGTGTTTGGTATGATGAAAGCGGCCGGAGTCAAATCCTTACCGCACGGACACAAAGAACCCTGTGCTTTCCAATTGCTTGCTTGAAATCACAGTCGGTTTCCTACCATGCACTCGGCAACGCCCAGTAACAGCGCCATCATGACACTCAGTCAAGACGCGCCGCCGAAATCCTCGCAGTGACTGTTGTCCCCGGCCAGCGGGATCTCACGGTCCTCTCATTGCTCAGTGTGGATGACCAAGCTGTCCTCGCTGAGAACTGTGTCGAGTCCACGACAAGAGAGCATCCCTCGCTGTCAGGTGCTCCTTTCGATTGAGATAGGTCAGTCATAGAAGGAGGACTGAGTGATGGTAGAGAATGAGAGGAGAAAGAAGCCTTGGGGCAAGATGGAACCGATAACTCGTCAGGAGCGTCCTGCGGCTGGCGCAAACTCCCAACCCCTAGCGTGGAGGACACGTTCACCGCATTCCTCGTTCCAATCACCGCAGTACATATGGCAACCCGTTGCGTGGATGTGGGGTCAGGCGCATCAAGCCAAAGACGGCGCCTTGCTACTGTGGTCAACAAGGCAGACTCGGTCTGCTTATCCCGCATGCATTCACACCGGTCATCGCTTGTGCGGCTAAGAAGGCACAGCCTTACTTTTTGGACCAAGGTGCTCTGGTGACCTTTGACAACGCTGACTGGCGCCGAAGGTCAGTCTCTGAAAGATGTTCACTCACCACATCAGGACAATGGAGGACGGAACCCGGAGAAATGAACTCAGTACTGCCGACGTGGGTGATGGCGACGACAACGACGTGCCCGAGGACCTCGCACCGGAGGCTGCAATACCTATGGTACCCTTGGCGGCTGCTACCGACACGGATCGCATCTCTCACACGCCTTCGGGTGTTAACGACCCGCCCATGGAACCGATTTCGAACGACGCTAGCACAGCTGATGATGGTGTTTCGGAGAGCCTCGTCTCGGACACTCTTTCCCCATCCTCCTCAGGACTGGAGCAAGCTATAGAAGCACTGGCGCAAACAGTGTCTAGGCTAGACAGCACGATGTCGACGCAAGCGAAATGGCCGACTTGGTTTTCCTTTGCTCAGACACTTCTGGCGGTGTTCTCTGTGTTGATTGCAATCCTCATGGCACGTCCGCAGTGGTTCGACCATCTGTTGAATGAGTGGATGGCACGGTTGGCGTTGAAAAGCTACTGTGCAAATTACATGCAGAGTGTGCGTCTCTAGAACAGGCTTACAGCGGCTCTCTGACTTCTCCAGGTCAATGAAACACAATCTGTTGCCTTGTGCGCCGAGACCAATCTTACGGATGTCGCGCCTCTACCATCACTTTCCAAGCGATTCGACTACTGGCCTGCCTCGCGTTCGTTATTATTCTACGGAGCCCAGGCGTTCTGGATCAACTTAATAGACTTCAATATGATTATCTGGCTACTGCGTAGATGGATCATCCTTCAGGAAACCGCCCACCCCAGGAAAGAGCCCATAGTGGATAAGATTGTAAGCTTCTGCCCTGGTTTTGAAATCGTCTAACTTTCTTCTTTGTCGATA
Source organism: Phialophora macrospora (assembly GCA_000835435.1). Lineage (NCBI taxonomy): Eukaryota > Fungi > Ascomycota > Eurotiomycetes > Chaetothyriales > Herpotrichiellaceae > Phialophora > Phialophora macrospora. The sequence goes on along the minus strand of KN846956.1, from coordinate 1,941,301 downwards.
GCTAGATGTCATAATGCCGGTGACAGCGGCCAGCATTACATGGATCTTGGAACTAAGCAACTGCGTCAGATCTCTATACACCATGGAAGTTATTCTGGCTTGCTTCCTGGGGCTATTGCAGATAGACCATCTCATGTTATGTATCTTTCATGATTCTCGACATAGGCGGCATATACTCGATCTTGTTCTTAGATATGAGCCTAGGGTGTATATGAACGTTGGAGCACGGAGGCACCGGCCAGACTTGGAAGAGGGCGTGGCGGAATAGTGGCTCGCATTATGCAAGCAAAGCAAGTGTGTCGATGGAGCATGGTGACTGTGACCAAGGAACTGTATATGGCCCACAAGCCAGAAGACGATCGAGTGCTGGTTCTGAAAGCGACTACAGTCATCTTGTCAACTCAGGCCGAGAGGATCTCGTGAAAAGGAAGGCGAACAAGGTACGAAGGAGGCCCGCGGGATCGCAAGAAGAGACGATATCCGTCCGTGAACTTCAAGTTCTCTCCACGAGCAGAGGTCCAGGAAATCCCCGCGTGAATTGAGCCGGGGATTCTTCATCAACAGTCGATTGTCACTTAGGAGCCACTGACTTCACTCCTTTGAAATGCAACTTCAGTCTCCCATGGACGATCGATCGCAAGCTGGCACTGCCGAGGCCAAGTCTGAGGACTTTCCCCGTCCGACATGTGTAGGAAACTACAGTATAGCCATGGACTTCCCACGGATCTGCTGCTTTCGCGCCGCTCCCTCGGCGTTGCCATCGGGATGAGCACAGTAATAGTGCGTGGAGGCCAAACATATTATCAACCATTCAAATCGTGAACACAGAAGAAAATGGCTTGATTGAAAAATCTACCACATCTTAGTGATCAGACCGTTCCTGAATATCATGGCTGACAAGCATCCAGGCACCGGGAGACCGCATTCTGATGAACGAGCAAACCCAAAATTTCGACTGGCCGTCCGTTGCGCCAATGTGCGCACCCACGCATATTCTAAATATGAGAGTATCCTAATAGAACAGCCTGCCTGAATGCGGGTGTTGTAAAGAGTAAAAGATAGCTACACACGGCTGTCCGTAAGAGTACGAGTACCGTCCACGGCCAGGGGCACGACGAGAGTGCACGCCGCAGCCTTTTAAGGTTTCGTTGGTCAAGTCGCGAACGAAGCCGTGATCCCCTTCGAGCCACAGCCTCGTCAAGCCTCGTTAGAAATATTGTACGTCATCTCGGCACTCACCCTGTATTATTTGGAAAGGCAATACCTCGTATCGGGGTGACATATTGGTCGCTGCTTGTCTAGCCTTTAGCTCAACAACATGACCGGACGGACGAATCGATCGAAATGTACTTAAAAGTCCGTTGTACATTCGACTACTTACGGCATCTCTATGTGGTTGCGCGGGCGCCGTGGTTTGGTACGCCAGATGGGACCAGTTGGACGCACACTTGGTGATGGGCTGTTTCTGCGGCATTCGCCTGCCTGCCTGCCCTCCTCCTGTATATAACGTCTCCAGACACGCCACGCACATATGGAACACACGACGCCGAGTAAGGCTGGCTGCCACCTGGCCGCTACCGCCAATAACTCGGCCCGCGACCCTTCAAGTACATTTCCCACGCCTCATCCAGCACCTGGACCACCTCGTCCGGCAAGGGGCCTTTTTCCAAATCCGTCAGATTACTCTGCAATTGTTGCAACGAACTGACGCCGATGATGACGCCATCGTTCCCGCCGTCCTTGGCGAACTTGAGCAACGAGTGGTGGATGCACCATCGGAGGGCGGTTTCCAGAAGCGTAAGACCGTTTTTCTGTACGACGGGTTCGATGTGTTGGAGGGCCAGGAAGGTGTTGTCTTGGAAGTACCGGTCCCGGTACATCTAGGAAGGAGATGGCATGGTTAGACATCGGTATACTAAAACAAGGGCCATCCGTCTCAAGGGAGCGCATGCACGTGCTGCCGGTACAGTCGATGGATCGACCACAACTGAACAATGCAGCCAGGCAACCAGGGTTCTTCAGCCCACGCTATACATACCTTTCCTGCCCTGTGGTTGTCCGCAAATCGTCCTTCGTTCGGAACCTCCGATTTCGACTTATACTTGCCGCTGAAGACACCTCCAGCGAGCTGTGGTTGCTGGTCAGCGAGAACAATAAAGGCTCGGAGAGGCTGTGCGCCGATACTGTCGGGGCCTTACCGGGTTGTACACCACTAAGTCAATGCCGTACCTGTTGCACTCCACGTCAGCTCAGTGGATGCCGGATCTCAGGCTCTTGTCATGGGAAGGGGCAGACTCACTTCCTACAAGCCGGGACCAGCTCCTTCTCAATGTCCCGGGTGATAGCATTGTACATGGCCTGGTAGATCGTGGGCTTTACCCACCCTCTTTCGTTGGCGATGTTCCACACCTCGGCGACTTCCCAGGCCGCGAAATTCGACAAGCCGAGCTGGACAAACTTCCCTTCCTTGAACATCTTGTTACATTCCTCCAGCGTGTCTTTGAAGGGCACAGATCTGTCCGGCGCATGCAGGTAGAAGATATCCACGGTCTCGGTCCCGAGCTCTTTCAGACTCTTCTCCAAGCTCGCTCTCAGCTTCTCGGGCGCATGATCGCCAGGGTTGACTGGGTAGCATTTCGTTGCCAGGGTCAACCCCCTGTCTTTCCACTTCGCTTCTCTGGTGAAGGCCTCTTGCTCGCCTCCGATATACGCTCGCGCAGTGTCCACTTCGTTGTATCCTTGCGACTGGAAGAAATCGAGATTCTTGTTATATTCGTCCAAAGTGGTGATTCGACCACCTTTTGATTCCGTGCAGGGAGGGCCGAAAGTCATCAGGCCGAGGATTACGCGTGGCTTTTGAGGGCCCATCGTTGAGGTGACGAGGGGCATTGTTGCGATCGGCGTGGGAAATCGGAACTGACGTGTGACAGATGCAAGGCGAGTGGTGGTGCTGGAGGTGAGCGAGGCGGCGCAACGTGGAATAGCTCTATTCAACATCAAGATAAAAAAACCGAACCTCTATCACGCAATAAACTACGATGGACTCGGGAGATAAGGTCGAAAATTATTATTTCGACATCGCTCTCCCTTCATCGGACATTCGGCCGCGCTGCCCGCCACCGACCCGCGCGTGGATGGCGCGATGACGGCATTGGAAATCTTCTCCAATTCTGCGGGGGACAATCAGATGGCCTTGCAGTGCCTGGAGCACGGGGGGTTTGGCGTTGGCACGTGTTGTACGGGACGTTGTCACCACCGTTCCAACTCGTTGCTACGGTATGAAAAGTAGACGGCTGGCCTAATGCGGCGCTACGGGACAGCTCTACTCGTAACGAATCGTGTGGGTCACGGTTTCAAGATCAAAGCTGTAGACCCTTCGGAAGCAATTGGTGCCCATCGGTGCATGTGGTGCATGGAAGTTTGTTGCAGCTCGTGCATTTCCATCAGATCCCAAGTGAACAACGGACCACGGACCACGATCTCAACCCCCGCCTCCTCCGCCTCTACCTCTGCCCCTGCCCCGTCTGGCTCTTGAACCAAAGCGGAACTTCATATCGTCGTCGTCGTCGCTGTCGTCTTCTCGGACAGTCGTGACAGGCAATGTTTTTTGACGCTTGGACCTACCGGTATCGACAATTGAGCTCGCAGGCCTCTTACCCTTCTGCGTCTGTGTTGTTCTCTGGGTCGGGTCACCACCTTCCGTTCCAGAATCATTCGCGCCGGCTTCCTGAGCTCGGTCTGCGGCACGAGTTCGCCTAGGTGTGTTCAGGTTGATTTCGTGTTCCGCAATCTCTGCTGCTTCGCGCTGCAGACGGGATATTGTTGGGCTTGTTTGCCTGACTAATCCTTCTTCACCGTCCTCTTTCCCGGAAGCAGACATATCCTCGAAGTTGTCATCGTCAGGTACGACTCTGGTGTTTGATCTTCGACCGCTGCTTCCACTCAAATGTTGCGTCTGACTCTGGGTTGTCCGCTGACTCCTCGCCTGTTCCTTGCGTTTCCTCTCCCTTTCAATCTCTCTGTCTTCTTCGGTGCGTGGCCAATACTGGTCGCCTAACCCGCCGCTCTTGATGGGGACTTGCTCCAGTGGAACAATAACTTTTCTAGCATGAGATCTCCGCTGCGCTGGATCGCCCTTGCGACGGAACCCCTTGAAATTCTTACGACCGTTCCATTTCGGATCCCATTCTGAGCCGCGATCTCCATTCGCCCGATCTTTAGTTCCCTTGCTCTTGTCACGGAGCGGAAGATCGAGGAGCACGACTTTGGCTAGATTGGCAGGCCCGCTGTCTTCGATGTCTGGCAGACCCAGTTCGGAATCATTCTTTCCGGCTGCCTCCTCAAGTCGTTTTCTTACGGCCTCGCGCACATCAATGAGCTTTTCCTTCTTGATCTTCTTGGCAAGCGCCTTTTGCAGTTGAGGCTCCCCTGCATCGAGGCGAACATTGGTGGCTGTTTCCTCTAGCTTTTGTCTCTTCAGAGCAGTTGCATTTGGAAGGAGGTCATCCATCTCGTCAGCGAAGAAGTCGGCAGACTCCTTACTTGAAGAGTGTCGTCTCTTCTTAGCCGTTGAGAGCGGCTCCTGTTTGATGTTGAAGACTCTAGTCTGCATCCTCGGCTGTGTCCGTGGTGGTTCAGGATCGTCCGGCTCGTCTTCTCCAACAACCTCATCTTCGTCATAATCATCAACAGCGTCCGGATCAAATCCATCGTCGAAATTCTTGAACTTGGTAGCCTGCGAAATTTTCAACACAGGGAATGCTGGAGGAGCGCGCTCTTCTGCAGAATGGCTATTTTGAGAGATATTCTGAGCCGAAGTCTGGGAAGGTTGTGTGGCTGAAGCTGCCTGGTTAGTTACCAGTCGTGTATCTGCTCGTGGAGCTCCGTCAATATCCGATATCTGAGATCCGGGGACGCCGTTCGTGCGGACCTGGCTTGGCGAGGCCGAGACAAGAGAGTTGGCAGCAGTCGGTGCAGGCGCAATGATACTATCATTTGTGCTCTCAAAGGGCACCGTCTCCTTTAGAAGCCCAGCGTCATTCGACAATATGGCCTCCAGAAACTCGGATTGGTCAATGGCCCGTTGATCCATCTTCAACACAGTCTCGTTCATGATTGTGTTTGTCCATTCCTGTAGAGCGTCATCCTTGAGTGAAGGACGAACCAAGATGACTCCGCTCTCTGACAAGGGGTCCTGCATGTCGCCATTCTTGCGTCCAGCTACATTCTGCACGAATTGTAAGAGTTCATCGCCCGTCGTTTCAGCATTGACCACCCTGAACAACAACGCCTTTCCATGCCCATCTGTTATGACAGGCATCAGGTTATCATACTGATTCTGATCACAGAATACAAAGGTGTAATGCTCGAAGACGTTAGCTCGAGCTGAATCCGGTTGATAAGCCTCCGGTGGTTTCATGGTAGGTTCTTTTCCAGGAGGTGGAAGGTAGTCTTTCGTGCCAGGCCAGTTCACGTCGAAGTCAATTTCTAGTGGAGAGAGGTTGACATCTTGGCTTAAAGTCGTAGGAGTGGAGGCATAGTCGAGAGCATCCAAATATGCCTCTGTCACAAGGTGGTTACCGTTGACCAATGCCTGCAATCCTTTTGGTGTATTCCTCTTAGCGGCAACGACATGAGTGGTGTGTCTAGAGAAGTCACTGATACCCTTGATATCATAGTTTCGCACTCTTTCCTGCTTGTCTTTCAGCAAGCCCGCCTTGATCTCTTTTTTGAGCAGGTTAAATGTGAGAACACAAGGCTGCCATGTGACCGTAAACTCGTAAGGGCATGTTCCCGGTCGAATTGAGTTTTCAGCATCTTTGAGCTCTGTTGAGGGATTCGGTTCCGACTCGTTCTTTGGGTCCTTCTTTCTCAGAGGTATGCCGTTGACGATGGTACCGGTCTTCGAATGATCTTCGACTCGTATCTTAGTCCGAGCAAAGACATTCCCCACATCGCCTTCTTTCACCGGCTCAACGGTAATGTTGAAGTGTTGTCTAGACACCGTCTTGTGATCAATCGCGAGCATGACACCATCTTTCTTCACCCGACCGAAGAGGTACCGCTGGCCAGGCTTGAGCCACATACGCTTGCCCTGCATGAAGTCGGCATTGCTGTCGAGGATCCACATCTTTGCCGCATCGTAGGAGGAGAAGATGAGAAGGGGATGGAGGTATTTTGTTGCTGAGATTTAGGTGAGCGTCGTAGCAGGCGGCAAACAGCAAGCGACAGAGCACGTAGAAACAATTTCTGTGACGCGCGACACGCTCTGACGTTTGAGCCTGACGCCTGGGGGCGATGCAGGCGCGGGAGGCTAGTGGACTAGCGGCAGAGGTGCCTAAAGGGTGCTCCCGCAGAGTTTGGGGGCCAGGAGTTTAGCGGCCACCGATGATGACGGTGGTGCGTCTGGAGGGGTCTCAGGGTCCTGGCCAAGTGCGGGGCAGCCCAGACTCGTTAGCCGCATGGAGGTTGTCGGATCAGCAGGGCCATTCCAAGGTCGTCACTTGCTCATTGTCATTGGCAACGGGCTTGAACAGGGGCCAATCGAGCAGATAAAGCGATTGTAACACCAGTCTCATCTGTGTATTCCCTCAGCTCCCTCTTCCTGTCCTCTCTCCGAAAGTTGGAGCCCGTTCAGCAGAGCATATCTATTGCAACATGTCCAACTCGATCGAAGAGAACAAGCCGGACCTCGCGGTCGACGAATCCCCAATCTCACCCATCGAGCGCCGCAACTCGCTCGAGAAACACCTGCAGTATCGCCCTGATGTTAAGGACTTGAAGAACCGCGGTATCCTCTACGATACGAATGCTGCGCCGTGAGTCTGTTAGGAACCTTAGAAAGCCGATTTCAGCCGCTGATTCCGGTGTAGATCGTTGCAAGCCAAACAACACGAACTCGAGCGCCAGCAACAGTCGGACAACCTCAGAAAATACCTCGAGAAACGTCCGGAGCGAGATGAATTGGTTGAGCGTTAGTTTTCACCCGCACTGAATTGAGGGCGTTCGTCTGACTACTCGACAGGAAACATCCTGCCTGATTCCAACGCCGCCCCAGCTCTTCAGGCCAGCCAGAAAGCATTGCAGAAGCAGATGCGAGCAGACAGCCTCGACCAAAAGATCCAGCACCGGCCGAAGCCAGAGGATTTGATTAAAGAGGGCATTCTGAGCACAGATGAGGATCCTACCAAGCCATGAAAAAGATTGAGAGTTGTCGGGAAGGTTTCCTCCTTATAAAGCTGATCCAGGTTGAAAGGGGTTGTGGCTATCTCTCAATGGAGGACCGGAAACACAAATGCTTCAGTAGCTTACGAAATAGCCCAGCATTTGACAAGAAAACCAGTCTTCTTCTCCTTGAGCGTTTCTCCCCTTCAATAGCTCTCGACCGCCTCACCCTCACCCCTTGTATCCGTAGAGGATATGTCTGGTCTCCAACCTTTCGGCCTCTCCTTGCCTCGTACGATCATCTGGTAGACGCCGTTCTCGACCTTCTCCACCGACTGCCTCGTCGTTTTGAGTTTGGACTCGAACTCCTTTGCCAAAGGGTAGACTTTCCCGGGATTAACCCCTTCGAGGGCCGCTCGGAGATCTTGCATATCGGTCAGGATCGAGGACTTGGACGGCTTGTCTTCTCCCGAATATGTCGGGAGTTTGCCGTTCGTGGCCATATACGTTATGGCAAACCTCATCAGCTCGCCGGTCATATCAAACAGGCCCAGCGCATAGTCCTCGTAGGTGAGCATGATTCCTTCGGGGAGTTCTGCCGATGCGTCGTCGAAGCTCATAATCTGTTGGGTCTCTAGATAGTGCTGGAACGTCACCGCCTCAATGTACTCTTGGATGCCTCCTGTAATCCTGTCCCGGTACCGATACGTGTTGATGCTCTGTAGATCTGGGACGACACTCTGTAATAGAGTGCGGATGGTATTGTACATGGGAGCAGTTGTCTTCGCTATTGAAGGGTGGATAGGCTTGCCCAGCTCACGAACTCTGTACTCATCGCGTGAGCCAGCTCGCTCTCTTTCCGTTTGTGAGAGCAGCCTTACCTTTGTAACGCGAAAATACTGTGGACGACGTTTCAGTAATGGCCGCATCGTCAAACTAAGAGCGTCAACTCACATCTTCTTGCTTTGAGCAGTCACATCTCTGGACACCTTGGTGATTTTCTCTCTCCGATCATGGTGCTCGTCAAGCTCTGCTCGGAAGGTTTCAAATATTGGGATGAACGGCGACTTTGTCTCTTCAGAAGATGCGGCTGGATCGGCTGCCATATCTTCTGGTTTTCTTTTCACGCCTGCCATAATGAATTCTGAGGTCTAAGGTGTGGTGACACAGATGATACAAACCTTACACAGCAACAGACACGTGGTGAGAACAGAAGTGAAGGACAAGGTCGAAATAATACGGTGAAGTTGATCTAAATTCCCACGCTGCTCCCCCGGAGATCGGATAGTTGATTCTTTGCGGTGAAATGCACGAATTTCTGCTTAATCTTATCCCTGTGACGACCGTTCTTTCACGCGAATCCCTCTCGGAGTAGAAAGGTCACAGCTTCTAGTACAGCAGCATGTGTTTATCGGGAAAAAGCCAATTTTGGAACTACTGGAAGCGAAATTCGTGACTACAACACACCACAAAAAGGATACGTCTTTCATCCCAAGATTTGCCACATTCTGTACATCTGGCTCCTCTCTCTTGTCTACTAGTATGTAACCTAGTCAGCAGGGTTTTGGCATATTCTGTCACTACTGCCTTCAACTGTCCGAATGTGGCGGGCCGTGTGATAGCCTGAGGTCTTGATGCGGGCATCGAGGATCTGCTTGGGGAGCAAGTCTTCCAAAGAGAACGCCTTCGGCCTACTAGGTAGGGTGGGTCCAGGTGTCGATGGCCACCATCGCCGAGACCTTGACGGCCACGCGTACCACGATGCTGACGAGAAACTACGGTCAATGCGATTATTAGATAACGGAAGACCGCAACCATTGGATCTTCAAGAGGGACTCGCTCGATGGCGGAAAATATCGTTGCATATGGGGAGGTGTAGGCGACGGGCAGTGCCATGAAGAGAAGCAAAGTTAATCCGTCAGACTGCTTGTGGTCTTACAGTAGCGTCTAGAAGTCATCAGCAGTTCCCGGCCCGGTGATCGTCATCAACTGCACCAAATCTCTCGAACTCGATACCAACCAGGTGAAGACTCCCCAAAATATCTATTGAAGCGGCAACGGGCAGTATACCGCATAGCAGTGGCTGAGGCTGAAAAGTGGCTGTCTTATTTCTATCACCGTTCAGAACAGACGTCAATCAAACGAAATTGAAACCCTGTGTGAAAGATGCATTTACCCATTCGATTCGATCGTGCTATACGGCGTCGATACCCAAATACAGGGTAGTCCCAGAGCCGCCCATGTCTTGGATATGATGGTGTTGTTAATCAAGTTGTAGGATTGGACGTCGAACGATCTTGCCAATGGCTCGTAAAGCAGTTGGTGCCGGCCGTCCGAACCACTATCTTCCAACCTTGGTTAGTCGTCGGTTTCTCCAGCGGGCGGTCGACACAGTGAACTGAGCGCTCTCGATAAATGAGTAAGTCGACCCAAGACACGACTCGGCCTCTAGCGCTGCCCGTCAGTCTAACACCGGATGCCAGATGCTCTGTGTTCATAAATGAAGACGTGTCAACGCTGTGCGACAAAGGGGTGTTCTGACGAGGTCCGTCGTCTTGGAGCTAAGCGCAGTTGGCCCCTTGGAGGCAAGCCTGCATCAATACTGGAGCTTCGTCACGGTTCTTGACCAAATCCAGTAGGAAGGCTTGACACCATGACCAGACTGCATCTTAAGGATGCACGGATATCTGGGGGAAAGGAAGGCAGGGACCGCTGCAAACCCACAGAAATTATGAATCACATACCTCGATCAAAAGGAATAGGTCAACTGCAATTGATTCAAATGTCGTAGTCTCCCTATAACTTAGCTTCAGGGCGCGCTGATGCGTAGCGTCCAATCGAAACGAGTGCAAATTCATCAGAAATGGATCTCAGGTCGATGAGCCTACCTGAAACGTAGCTCACACTGATATGGAGCATACCCTACTTGATAGCGCATGCCCGTTAGGTCCATGCCCTAGTTTAGAGCGCACACCGGTGCTGTGCGTGCTCCATGGTCGCATGATTAAGTCGACGGTGAGAAGGGGATAAGAGAGGGTTGAGTCGCGAAGTGACGGTTTTTAAAAGCGGCGCGGGTCCAAGTGAGCGCCGAGCAGATTTTGCTCCGCTTGAGCCTCCAATCGTGGCTGCTGGTGCAGCCCCTGAGACGTTAAATCGCATGCGTCGAAATTGTAGGGCTCGTGCCTGTCACGCCCACCAATCTCGAAACAACACTTCCTTCGGCGACGACTGCAAAACAGAGCCACCGAGGGCGGAGGAGCTGCGAGAGAGTTGCTTGAACACAACAACAAGCGGAAGAGATGCAGACAGCACCAACGCTATGGGCTCTTTCGTCAGACATTTACTTTCGTCGCGTACCTCGATCTTCGGCGCCGCCTTCCTCTTACGCACTGTCCTCCTCGTCTACGGAATCTACCAGGACTCGGTCTCGGCCTTGAAGTACACGGATATCGATTACTATGTCTTCACAGACGCAGCTCGAGCCGTGTCGAGGCACTCTCCTCCCTACGACCGTGCTACGTATCGATACACCCCGTTGCTTGCATGGCTCTTGTTGCCGACGAGCTGGGGAGGCTTGTGGTTCCACTTTGGCAAGGCGTTGTTTGCTCTATGTGACCTGGTTGCCGGAGGACTGATTCTGAGGCTGCTGAAGAGGAAGGGTCTGCAAGAGGAAAGAGCATTGAAATATGCCAGTGTCTGGCTCTTGAATCCGATGGTTGCGAACATCAGCACCCGTGGAAGCAGTGAAGGGTTTCTCTGTGTCTTGGTCATGGCACTCCTCTGGGCGTTTGAGACAGGAAAGGTTGCATTATCGGGACTTTTGCTTGGATTGTGTGTTCACTTCAAGATATACCCTTTCATTTACGGTGCAAGCATGCTATGGGCCCTGGAGACGCCTGCACCTTCAAGAGAGTCGCCCGAGTCGATCTTGCAGCGCGCATTGCGCTTCGTCAATACCAACCGCATAATCCTAGTCGTCACCTCGGCACTCACTTTCACAGCACTCAACCTCTTGATGTACAACATCTACGGCGCTCCTTTCCTCAAACACACCTTCTTCCACCATCTGACTCGAATCGACCATCGGCATAACTTCTCCCCTTACAACACGCTCTTGTACTTGTCTTCAGCCCAGATCACGGGCACACCCGGGATTGAGCCAACAGGATCCGTATCGTTCGAGTCCCTAGCGTTCATCCCTCAACTCCTCCTTTCCACAGTCCTCATGCCTCTTGCCCTAGCAAAACGAGACTTACCAACAACGATGCTGGCCCAGACCCTGGCATTTGTTACATTCAATAAAGTCTGCACGTCACAGTACTTCTTGTGGTACTTGATCTTCCTACCCCTTTACTTACCGGATTCATCCCTACGCTGCCGGCCGTGGCTGGGTATAACGGCATTGGCCATGTGGGTCTTGGGCCAAGCTCTCTGGCTGCAACAGGGATACCAACTCGAATTTCTGGGGAAGAGCACCTTTGTCCCCGGGTTATTTGGAGCAAGCTTGCTCTTCTTCGGCATCAACTGCTGGATACTAGGAATTGTGGTCGGGGATGTTGTGCAGAAGCCGCCGAGCTCGCAGCAATTATCGTCAGTCATGGAGGAAACCAAGGTGTTGTCAGCCCCAGCCAACACTTTGGGAGAGACTAAGGATACGACGATCGCGTCGGATGTCAAATCCAAGCCAGTCGCCACTCGACGGCGTGGAAACAGTACCATTGATACGAGCAGTATCGCGAACGTGCATCTGGGGCCGAGGAATCGGGTGTTGAAGAGTAATTGAGGTACCGAATCTAACAATATGCTATCATGAGCCTTCCAGATATGAGCATTTGCGACGACTGTGTGCGATCATGCGAATGCCCCATGTATTCCGAGTCCGTTTGGTAAAGCCCCGAGTACCCCACACAGATTTTGAGTTGGGGAGCTTTGCCGTTCCGACTTCCTGCATTACTTGAGCCCCGCAAACTCCACATGCATGGAGAAGCTGCTCTTTCGTGGTGGGTGCGGCGTCGCGACATGGGATGGACCCGGTAATGTATATCAGGGCCAGGTGGGTTCCGATGAAAAAGCGATGGACGCGTCCTTGATTATACCGGGGTCATATTCTGTGCTTCGGTTATTGATGAGCCAGCCTGCCCCATCGCGACGATGGCCGAACTACAAGGTACCGCCGTGAATGGAACTGACCTGGAAAATGGCGCGAATGGCACCCTTCTCAATGGCGGCAGTGGTGATAAGCACGCTGGACAACAGAAGGACAACGTTATTGTGGCAAGTAAAGGTCTTCTCGAAGCCTTGACTCTTGTTCTGACCTCACCTAGGTTGGCGCGGGCCCTGTCGGCCTACTAGTCGCTCTTCGTCTGGCCAAAGCGGGCATCTCGACAACTGTCCTCGAAATGCTCCCCTACGTTGAACAATCACCTCGAGCAGCGGTCTACCACGCCGTCTCTGTTCGAGAGCTCGACCGGGCAGGCGTCCTAGAAGACTGCCGCAAAAGAGGAAGCACAGGCTCGGATGTCTGCTGGAGAAAGCTCAATGGCGAGATCATCGCAGAGATCGACCGTAGGCCGGAACCCGGCGAGTATGAAGTTCTGGTTCTGGGACAACACGAACTGGCGGAGGTCATTTTCACGCACTACAAACGATGTGAGGGGAGTCAGGTGCTGTTCAACCACAAAGTCACCGAGGTTCAAAACTCGGATACAGGAGTGGATGTTACGGTTGAGACACCCGAGGGCGTCAAACACCTCCATTCTAGGTATCTTGTCGGCGCCGATGGAGGCCGAAGCAGTGTCCGTCGTCTAATTGACGTCCCTTTTGAAGGATTCACATGGGATTTTAATCTGGTTGCCTGCAACGTCGTTTACCCTTTCGAAAAGTATGGGTTCCAAGGCGGGAACTTTGTCGTTGACAGAGACCATTGGTGTCTCATCGCCAAGTTGAGCGAGCCGGGCTTGTGGAGGTGCTCCTACGGCGAGCTTCCTGGCTTGACACACCAAGAGCTCTTGGATCGACAGCCGATGAAGTTCGAAGCGATCTTTCCTGGTCCGAGACCGCTCAAATATGACTTGAAGATGGCGTCACCCTATAAGATCAACCAGAGATGTGCGACTACTTTCCGGAAGGCGTCGGTCCTACTTGCCGGGGATGCGGCGCATTTGTGCAATCCGTTTGGAGGTATGGGTCTCACCGGAGGTATTCTGGATGCTGGCGCATTGGCCGATGTTCTGGTAGCAGTCATGAACGAAGGGAAGTCGGAGAAGCTCCTGGACAGGTACTCTGAGTTGCGGAGAAAAGTCTTCCTCGAGCTGGTAGACCCCAGGTCGCAGGCTAATGTGCGGCGGATATCGCAGACTGACCCTGATACCGTGGGACAGACGGACCCGTTCCTAAAGCTGCTAAATGATCCGGCGATAGACAAGACGAAGTTGAGAGGGTTGGAGGATCTGTATGTTGATGTCATGGCGGGATATGAATAGGCCTTTTTCCCCTGCCGCTGCGGAGGGTTAAACTCACCATCTACAACGAGGGGGCCAGCATGGCGAATGAAGACCCAGATTCGTGCTCGACAATATATCCAGACGACATAGAAGTGTTTGTGTGTCCAGATAGTCGCGCAGACAGCCTCAGGCGGCAGCGAGGCCGGCAGTGGCAGTGCAGGGCATGCGATGACTCGTGCATGTGGCTGAGCCGCGCGCAATCAAAATGCAACCGCCTGATAATCAAACCATCGACTGCAGTTGCCAGCCTCCTCAGCCCCTTCGCACGTCGGCGATCTGCTCGCGTGGCAACATACAAGACCTTCAAGTGCCTGACCCGGATCGGTCCTCACCTTCGCACCCAGCGCATTTTCCCACGATCACGTCGATCGTGTAGGCAGCAAGAGGCAAGCGAGAGCAAATTTCGTCTGAAGCATTCAGCTTCTCCGCATTCCACCATCCGAGACACTGCAAACCCAGCAACCACTCGAGAACGTCAAACATACAGCAGGATAACAAGAATTCTGTGCGTATCTCGAGTCCGGCCTTCGAGGCCGGCGCCGCCCCTTCACAATGCCTGTACAAGAAGTAGTCCTCGACAATCCGACAGCGTCGCAAGATCTTCAAGGCCGGCATTCGGTCCCTCCGCCAAAGGTCTCCCGCTCAGACGTCGCTTTCCCTCTAATGACGCCTCGCAAACGAGCCCCCTCTGTGGCAGATGCACTCGAACAAGTGGGGAAAACAATGGGAGTTCTCACCATACGGGCGACGGACTCGCCGTTGCAAGACACGGACACAGCGGACGTTGACGAATACCAGCAAGACACATCGAGGCCTCCATTGTCGCTGAGTGACCTCCCGTTGGAAGTGCAGGGGAAGGTGCTCGACTTCATCTTTGGAGACATGCATTCAGTCTACGCCGGGTCGACATCATTGCGAGGAAAGAGCGTCTCGTCACTCATGCGACACCCGCGGAGGAAGGCCGTCTCAGACTTCGCCTTGGTCTCACCTACCTGGCGCGATTTGGTGCAAGAGCGAATATATCGACACATCAAGATCAAGGGCACAAGAGCCGGATTGAAAGAATCAGAGGAATTCTTCTGCAACCATTCCCACCTCACAAGGCTTGTCCGACACATCGAGTTCTGGGTGCCCGTCTGGGGAGACAAAGCGTCTCTGGACGATCGCGTCTTGAATCCCTTTCTCGGACCTGGACTTCTCCTCGACGGCACCAACGCATTCCACCAACTCGCCAATTTCCCAGCACACGAGCGAGACCTGATGCCGGCGCTTGACCCGCTGAGCTTCAGCTTTAGATTAAGTGTCTACTCGGCGACCCTCTCCGAAATCTTCTCCCACATCAACTGTTTCTTTCCCCGCGCCCGCGTTTTCACTCTCGAGGGCGGCCACTGCAAGAAATCAAACATGATCCGACAGTTTCCTCAGACGCTGTTTCCGGACCCAAAGCAGCGCCTCGAACAGCTACCCAACATCCGCACCTTCGCCATGCGAGGGGCGTGGAACATCATGCGCGAGTACAACCACTGGGCCACCATTGAGAAGGCTCTTCCTAACGTGGAAGAATGGCACTGCGGCTACGCGAAACCGCGCTACGAGGCCGACATCACCATCAACGAAATCCTCACCCGCTTACCCTCTCAGCTTCGACACGTCAATATCTCCCTCGATGGTATGTACAGCAAAGACCCCACAACGCTGGGGTCGAGCTTCCCGGGCTCGCCAACTTCGCACGGCCATCAGACTCAACACCTGTGCGAAAGCCTTGGCCGTGTCCTCCCCCACCTCGAGTCTCTTTCCTTTACCGGCAAAATATGTGAATGTCTCTGGACCAGCGCCCTGTGTGCGCTCTCGTCGCAAAAAGAAGAGCCCAGGCTCAAACATCTCGAAATCGTCGTGAAATCGTGCTGTCGACAACGCGTTACGGAAAGAGATCCCGAGACAGGCAAGCTTGTTACCCATGAGTTAGGAGGCGTGATTGCAGACGGAGCGGGCATATCGAATCTCGTCTTCATCAAGGCCTTTGAACGACTGGTGCTCAACACCGTGGAGGCCTTACCGTTGTTCCCGAGCCTAGAGTACGTGAGAATTCGATTCATCGATTTGGACTCCCCGTGCACCTTGCTCAACCCGTACTGGCTGCTGGAGAAGACGAAAGTCTATGGCATCTGGAACGAGGAAATTGTCGAACGACTCGGCGAACTAAGACCCGAGGTCGGATATGTCGAGTTGGGTGACGGGATTGAGTGCGCAGGTGGCAGTTACCACAAGCGATCGTCTTCGAATCCCATGTCAACTGGCACTGGCAACACGACAGATGGCTTCGGCAGCGTCGCGGCCTCAACCGGGGTCGGATCAAGCTGCAGTCTCTATCCGAAGTCGAAACCCAAGAGCATCAAGACGAGTTCGTATAAAATCATAGCCGAGGCAAGAGGACAGTGAGTGAGTGCTCGACAGCCAACTCACGCAGAGTCCTAGTTGGGAAGTACCAGAAGACTCAAGGCATCGTCACTCAGAGGTCACATGAATGCCGGGTTTCTGGCCGGGGTAATAAAAGTTCGTCGGTCTAGCGGTTGGTTTGATGGATGGATGGATAGATGGAGTAAATATTTGTCGTCAAGGGTACCTCGCAGTTCGAGCCAGTCCTTCTCATCTGGGTGCTTGGATACAATTGATGACCCACATAACCAGTGCAAAGCGTTTACAGCGGGGAGTTTCAGGGCTTTGCGCTTGCGGACGGCATCTTACTGTACACACTACTCGTACAGAAGCTTTAGTCAGATTCTGATGTGAACAGCAAGCAGCTCGAATCTGGTCGGACAAATCCATTATTGGGTTCTCTGTTAATCATATGTTGCAGCATTTCTTATCTTCCGCGTTATAAGACAAACATGTCAGTAACTACCAGTGCTCGTTCCTGCTTCAGGGAAGTTCGTTCCTTGGCAGCGACGACTCCATCTCAGTAGCAGACTGTCCGGTCGTTTCGTGGACTACTGTCTTCATTGTGTCACCACCACCAGGCCTTCCGAATCCCACGTGCGACTTCGCCTCTGACACATACAAGATCTCGTGGTCGGACAACCTGGCTGGCGCGGGCGCATTGGCGGCCGTGTTCGCACGTGGTCTGCTCTGCCGCCACCTGCGACCTAGGACGAAGAAGCCCAGTGCGACGGCGACCACAGCGGCCAGCGCTCCGATGACAACTCCTGCTATGGCCCCTCCGCTGAGTGAGGGCTGGGCGGTTGCTGTGGTTGTGAATTCTCTTATCACAGTCTCGGTGGCCGTGACTGATACGGTGATATTGGATGTCATTGTGTCGGACTGTGCTGCCAATACGGCAAAAGTGGTCGTGGAAAATGGTGCTTGATCTAAAACTCCAGCCATCAGCCTTCACCGTCAGTGGACCCAGGAGAAACGACTACAGAGAGTTCCTGGCGAGACTTACTCATGGTCGTGGCGTCAGCGGACGCAGCCGCCGTGGGCGAGGGCCCGAGTAAGGAGGACTGCAAGGACAAAGCTTCTTCTGGGGTTTTGCCGGCGTTGGGGTTCTCGAACGGGCTTCCGCATATATTGATGGACGCAATGTCGGAAGGACATCCCTCCCCAGTCAGACAACACCACGACGGAGCTTGAGGTATCCCATTCAAAATAGGCCGTCAGTATGATCTGGACTGAAAACGACGCAGGCTATTCTTTCCTCTACCACCTTTTTTTACCTTCGTCTTTGTTCAACGCACAGGGAGAAGAGAAAGAAAACAAGATCGAAGTCAGAGTAGGGACCTACATGTTGTGGAAAATTTGTTTAGGCAAAGAATCTGTCCATCTCCAGGAGCGTCGACTCCGTCAGCGTTCGTCCCCAGGCAATTCAGTGCCCATGCCCAACAATGTCTGTACATGAACGCATCTGTCAGTTAATGGATGTACCTACGGAGTACTTTACCATGCCTGCGTAACAGTGACGCGGTAGATATGAGGTGCGAGGGAAGCTCGAGGATCCAGTCAGACCCTAGACAGGCTCGAGTTGGTGTTCACCGCAAGTGACCACCCGGACGGCACGACAGGTCAAACTTGAACCGGGGAAGAAGAAAAAATTTCACATACGCATTCGGCGCCGGGCACCCGAAGATGCGATGCCTATCCAGCTGGTACGCACAAATGCCTCCGTGCGTGCCCAACCAACTGTTGTTCAACGAAGTGACGACCCAGTCGAAGTTGTACTCGCAGTTCCCGTCCCAGGTTGCCCAGAACACAGCCGAGTCCGAAGCCGGCCCTGGAGTCGCCATTCTGAAATCCTTTACAATCAAGACGGCTGAAAGAAGAGGTGGGCTCGTTCGAAACCAATATTGTATGCAGAGCATGCGCTTGTTGATTTTCCCCCTCAGTGTTCTAGTACTGTACGGACTTCACGGATTCAGGATGAGGATCAGGCTGGGCTGGACCAAGGGCACCCCCTCCCTTTTCCATGTCTTGCTTCTCAGCTCACCCTCATGACCACTGCCTTCCACCGCGCCCGAGTTCTTGGCAGAATACACGACGGAAACGACGGCCACAGTGGCACAAGCCACGCGGTGCCATGCTGATGGGTCTTCCGAGTTAGGTCACATGTGGGAAGTATAGCATGAGAGAGGTCTGGGCCAAGCAACACCGCTTGTCTCGGCTCGCTTGGAGGGTTCCAATGAGCAGCACCGACGCGGCAGGGCGGCACCGGTAGCGGAAGCCCAGACAAAGTCGGACGTCCTGACATCGTGACGACGCTGCACCGCACCAGTCAAGCCAGCAATTGTACTCGGTAGCCGAGAATCTATCCTCAAACGGAGTCATGAAATGCCAAGAGGTCCTTGCCGAGGAGCCAGCATGCCAGTACAGATGTACCAATATACGAGATACATGCGCGGCGGTAGACACTAAGCCGGCACCGTGCCGGGAAAGTCGGCCGTTGTCGCCAGCTCTCTCTTTGCTCTCATAGCACAACACATATCTGTTGAGAAAACCCGTTATAGCATTCAACTGTGACCTCTCTTTAACACTGGAGACATACTTGTCCTCGTCCTTGGACCTTGTCGATTTCCGCATGTGTACTGTCTACAGTAGGTTTTCACTCGATACTTCCTTCCTGCGCGGGCCGCTGCGTTCCTCGTTGAAGTATACGGTATGAGGACTTTTAGTCAATAAGGTATCCTATGGGCCATCTTGAACTTGGTCAGTGTCTACCAAGACGCCGGAGGACACTTGATCAAAGGTCTGTGACAAGCACCATATCAAACAACAAGATCGACCTTTAGGAACTCATCACCTTCGTCAAGGAGCTCTTGACAGCGCAGCTGCACAGGATGCCGAAGAAAGCTAGATTTAGAAATGGACCTCGAGGCAAGCAAGGAGGAGGGGGGGGACTTGGCTATCCTATATGAGCACGTTTCTGCATTTTGCTCTGCTCCGCTCTGCTTTGCTTTGATTGTCCTGACAATCGAAATGTCCAGCCCACTCCAACGCGTCGGTGAAGTCAAATTATGTCAAGTCATGGCAAGGCAAGGCCAGATCTAGCCGCCCCCTCCCCCTCTCTTATTACTACTAGTAGCCACTAATAATCGTTAGAGGACATACAACAACCCACATCCCTGAGTTGACAGTACCCGCCGCCGCTTCGCAAGCCAACCACTCACTCAACAAGTTAAGCCATAATCCTCCTTGATCAGCAGAGCCGCCTTCTCGGCAATCATAAACACGGGGCCCTGCAAATTGACATCCGGCAACCTCGGAATGATACTGACATCCGCGACTCTGAGGTTCTGCACGCCATAGACGCGCAGCCTCGCATCCACGACCCCGCCGTCCGCCTCCGGCAGCATCTGGCACGTCCCGCTGGCGTGCCAGTTCGGGATCGTGTTCGCCTTGATATAGTCAAAGATGACGTCGTCCGAGGCATTGGCCGGCACGTGCGCAAACCCGGGCTGGACTTCCCCGTTGTTGGGACCGACCGTGTATTGCGCGATGGCCGGGTGCGCGAGTAATTTCCGGAGATCATGGAACGCGTTGATGGCCACGGCCCGGTCGGTGGTGTTGGCGTAGTAGTTTGGGTCGATGTTGGGGGCGTCAAACATGGACGACGACTTCAGAGTCACGCTGCCGCGGCTGAGGGCGACGAGCGGGGAGGCCGTCAAGGAGATGTACGAGAGGTTCGACTGTGGTATGTAGTATGCGTTCGCGGACCCAGGACTTGTGGATATACTGGAGCCGGAGTCGGAGCCAGGAGGTAGGGCGGCCACGCCGCTGGGATAAAAGACGGATTCGTACAGGAACTCGACGTGCGATTGGTTGACGAGGCCAGCGTCGAGGACGGCGTGGGCCCCGATGGCCTGGAGGGTTGCGTTGGAGAGCTGTTGGAAAGCGTTGGTGATACCGGAGGGGGCCGAGTACGGGCCCGTGCCGTCGGTGAGGAACTGTTGTTCCGCGGCGGCCAGGGTGCTGTCGTTGATAGCCATGGAGCTGGTTGATGCCGACTGCTGGACGAGTGCCATGATGCTGAAGACGCAGTGGTCGTTCATGCTACCGAGAACCGACAGTCAGTACGCACGCTTGTAGCGGCTCTGAGCACACAAGCAGGGGATGTGAACATGTGGATCGAAGACCTACTTTTGACCGACGTTCTCGTTGATGTGCACTGGAGTGATGCCGTTGCCGGCCAACTGAGCCCGAGGCCCGATACCCTGGTAAAAGCGGTGTCAACAACCAGAGAGCCACGGCTATATGCATGCATGCATGGCTTACGCACCGAGATCATCATGAGCTGAGGTGAGCTGAAGGCTCCCATGGTGACGATGACTTCTTTGGTGGCATTGACGTTGATGAACTGCCCGGTTGGCTGGTCTGTGAAGGACACGCCCGTGGCGATGGACGTCCCGTTGCTGCTCTTGGTGAACTGAATCGCCGTGACGGACGCATAGTGGAGGACATCGAGGTTGGTGCGCTTCTGGATAGGCACATAGAAGGCTTCATAGCTGGAGCTGCGCCTGAGTCGACTGTCAAAGCAACCGGTTCCCTGCTTCACGCCCGTGTTGTTACCATTGTTGAGTTCGTTGACGATAGGGATGCCGATCGCTTCGCCTGCTCGAATGAAGCCGACATTCGAATCAGGGACATAGCCTTGGAACGCGATCTGTAGCTCCCCATTCGAGTATGCGGCTGGATCCCACGTCTCAAAACTGTGGTCGTTGGTGTCGTTGAAGTTGGGGGCATTAATGTGTGTTTGCTGGAAGCCTCAGTCATGATCATGGTCCTGTGTCCACCCCGTGGAGGGTACCCACCTTGACGGCCAGGGGGTAGAGGTCATCCCAACCCCAGCCTGGGTTGCCAAGCTCGACCCATTTGTCGAACACGCTGGCACTGCCTCTTCCGTAGTACAGGCCGTTGATTGTTGAACTGCCACCTAGCCCTCGGCCTCCTGAGCTCGGGTCAGCGCAGTACTTTACATGCTGGGCCAGAAAGCTGTAAGGCGCACACTTACGGTGATAGGGAAGAATCCGGTTGTTCAAGTTCTTCTGCGGCAGTGTATAGTAGTTGTAGTCAACCGCCGTTCCTGGGCAGAGCAGCGCTTAGCTACAGTAGCAGGAGTGCAGGGGGAAAATGGTCAGAATTCACCACCAAGATATTGATTCCCGCCTGGCGTCTGGGTGTTGGCAACGACATCTGGGACTGGGCCATTTTCAAGCACGAGCACTCTGATATTGGGGCATTCAGTCAAGCGGTTCGCGATGACAAGGCCTGCAGTGCCGCCTATGGTACATTAGCATGCATGCATGTTTGGATGACGACTATTCTCCTACCCCCAGCGATGATGAAGTCGTATGTATCTTGAATCGTCTGTCGCTTGATCTGCTTGGTTGGCTTTGCACAGACCAGACCGGCCGAGGCAACGGCAATGATTGCGGAAAGATGCATGGCTGAATGACTCCTCTGAGCGGTCCTCCGACTGATGGGTGAAAGTTGGCGGCCGAGCGAGGAGACGAGACTCCACGTTCGTATTGTTTATACTTCCCCAGACATGGCCTGAACAATGGCACACACAGACATGGGTCGCCGAGTTTCCAACCCATCGTCGTCATGGGATGGCACAAAAGGGCGCATGGGATATTCAGGCCAACTCGGCGCCTTGACCAGACACGCTTGGACATGGTGAGATCAACTGCGATAGGTGTGCGCAAGAATGAAGCTGAAATGATCTTGTTGATCATCCTCGTTCTCGCGATGTTGCCTTACCAGCGATTGACCAACAGGTGTTCGGTTCTGGAGGTATTTGCATGACAACATACTATCGCCCGAAGGAGAGTTCTGCTCTGACACAAAAGAATTCCAGGAGATACTGCAGCCCACAGGATTGCTGACTGTTGGAGATCGATGCTGACCTTACCGCTTCTACTCCGTTGGCTGTGTTAAATGATTTGCGCGACCCGAATAATGTTGAGTGTTGCGGAGCTCCCTTTGCCCTCGCGGTGAAAACAAACCGGGGCTGTTGCGGCTCTCCTGTCCATAGGGATGAATTATCTGCCAAGAGAGGTCGATGACCAAGGCCCACCAAGGCATGACGGCAATCAAGATGCGAATGAGAGTTTCGAGGGGCCTCAGCTGGGCCTCGGATGCCAGATAAGCATTAGTAAACGGGTCGCCGCTTCAGAGGCTGTACTGTGTAGCCACGGCCCCCAGTCCACATCTCGCATTCCCACTTCCCAGAGTGGTTATCTTACGGACGTCCTGCATACCGTTTTCATCGAGAGCCCCAAGTCCGGGGTACCGACTCCACTTACCCAATCAAGGCTTTGTGTACGCGAGTCGAGCCTCATTGGGGTCATCAGCAGCTCATGACGAAACCTGCCGTGTCGATCATTTTCCAGTGGGTGCTTTTGGTACCAAACAGCACACAGCCTGGGTAGCCGCCTGGTTCCCGTCTCTAGGAAGGAGAAGGAGTGTAACGCAGCCTACCACAGATGAATCCAATACCCGCTTGATCCCCGATCACTGGCATTGGACCGTATGACGCAGGCTCAAGCACGTATTGCTGATTGCAGTCTTTAAACAATGATGGTATGTGTCTCTTCGCAATAGCTCTGGGTGGAGGAGCCGCTGCAGCAGGGAGTAGGCTGTAGAGCAATCCAAGGTGGCAGCTGTGAAGGGTTTGGCGAGATCGCTGTTTGCGGCGTCAGGGGGGAATCATTGTTGGAACCTCTAGCAATTCTCCTTACTCTCACTACTCGCTTCTCCATCTGCTATTCAGCGGTGACCGTTGCCGAATTGGACCACGTCAAAGAGCGGAATCATGTCGGCAGGGGTAACAGAGCATGCTG
This sequence comes from Phialophora macrospora, assembly GCA_000835435.1. Classification (NCBI taxonomy): domain Eukaryota; kingdom Fungi; phylum Ascomycota; class Eurotiomycetes; order Chaetothyriales; family Herpotrichiellaceae; genus Phialophora; species Phialophora macrospora. The sequence continues at coordinate 1,918,302 of KN846956.1, read as the reverse complement.
GTTCGATAATGTTGAGCCGAAAGGGATCACTTACCATCTTCGTGTACGGTATGCTGCTCGACTTGATGAAAGAGCAACCCGGGTAGGTACACGAATGGGCCTTCTGCCGTTAGGGTTTAGGTTTAACAGGTCTTTGCGATGCGCGACACCTGGGAGCTGGAAGTCAGTGGCGGTAGGGTAGATCAAAGTTAGATACTTTGCCAGAGAGCTTTCTCCTCCTGTGCTTTGTCCAAGTATGGCAACCGCTTACTGGGCTGTGTTGTATTTAACAGTAAAAGAGTCCGGACGACTAGCCGTGTAGGTCCACTCGTCATCGGGCGAGGACAGAACAATTCCAAGAGACGACATGCCACCACCATGAGATGCATCCCGCGGTGTGTTTATTCCGGTCAATCGGCCTGTCCCATGCAGTCATTCTCTCCAGCCAAGGACGGGATCATAAGAACGGGTTGATCGGCGTAAGCCGAGTTATGGACCAGGAGGAGGCATCGACAACCCGACATGGAGAATTGTTGGCACAAAGGATGAGGAATATACACCATCCTGGTCATCACAATCCGTGGTCTGTACAGAATTTTTCGAACAGAAGGAGCTTCCGTTGAAAGATGATTGCAGCACTTTTCGTACCTCGAACGAATGGAGAAGGTCGCCAGGTTACCCCTCGGTCACTTGAGCATTTCAAGCGTGTCTCTTGCATTGCCTCAGGCAATACAAGATATGTGCAGGCCACTGAGATATCCTAGTTGTGCACGTTGTGTGGGTCCATTGTCACTTGATAACTCGATACCTGGACAGGGCATCACCGGCGTCGACTACCCCGTCATACGGAGACACGCGGTGGACTGAGAGTACAACTCGAGGCTTTGCCAGTCATCTGAAGCTTTCAGTTTGAGCACAGACACCTCTTGTCTGAAGCACCGGTAGACCCGCACGGGAAGTCCAAACGCAGTCAGGCCACCCGCATGTCAGATTCCACAATGGCCCTCAGCAACCGGGCTTCCCGGCCTGACCTCGATGCAGGACCGCAGTTCGAATCTGTCATGCGGCACACCTGGGCCTGTCAAAATTTTCCATCTGAACGCCAAGGTAGCGCTATTCGAAGATGGCAGTCGATTCGAATCATATCGACTATCTCAACTCGATTTTGAGTTCCGAGGAGATCGTCCTTCCCTCGTCCCACCGATACCGGGGGGAATCATTGCCTTGGGCGGCTCAGAAAGACAAAAGGCCGGTGTTGGTGATTCGTCCGGCAAATGTCGAATCCTTGAGCAAAGCTTTGGCATATCTTTCAAACACCGATCTGGAAATTGGAGTTCGCAGTCAAGGCGTTGGCTCAGCTTCGGCCAAGGATGTCTTGATTAGTTTGACCGCCTTTGACGGCGTCGAGTTTGACCAGCAGAATGAGACCGTGACGGTCGGAGCTGGTCAGAGTTGGGGCGAGTATTATGAGAAGATGGACAAGATCGCGCCGGGCTATGCGAGTGAGCGTTCCGTCTACAATTTTAATAGATGCGCTGACATGCTCCGTAGCTGTCTCAGTACGCACGCCTTGTGTAGGCGTTGGTGGAAGTATTCTCGGTGGTGGATACTCCTGGCTGTCCTCGGAATATGGTCTGACATCGGATCCGGTCAATTTACTCGATGCTCAGGTCGTCAAAGTCGATGGCACCGTTTTATGGGCATCCGAAGATCCTGACCTGTTCTTCGCCCTCAGAGGAGCGTATGGCTTTGCCGGTATGAGCCTACGCGATGGGGTCCTGCAGGAAAGCTGATGTCGTGACAGTGGTTACCCAATACAAACTGCGAGCTCGCAGGTATGGTCACGAGATATGGGGTGGGAACATCTTCATCCCAACGACTCAGCTAAAGGCTGTCGTCAAAGGTATCGTGGCCATGGACTCGAGACCGCCTAATCCCAGAGTCGCCTTCTATCTCTTCATGATGAGAAAAGAGCAACTGGCTTTCATGGAGGCCAAAGAGGACATGTTGATGATTCAAGCGTTCGACGCATTAGGCGCGGCGCATGGTCGAAGTTCTGACGGCTTCAAGTGGGCGCTTGACTGTCCTGGAGCCGTTGACAGCACCAAGATCTTGAGCTTGTCAGAATTGGCCAAGCTGCAAGGTGGGTGGCTTGTGTTTGAAGTGGTGATCCTACATTGTTAACTTTGACACAGAGAATGTTGGCAGGGTCAAGGGCTCCGCGAACACGTGGTGGGCACCAGTGGCCTTGAACAGAGTGGATGAAGCAATGCTCCTTCGAGCGTTTGACTGGTATGACAAGGCTGCTAAGTCTCCTGGAACCGTCGGGAAGCGAGTGGCAATGTTCTTCGAATTCTTCACCACAGTAGGCATTCCAGCCCGCCTTGTGCTTGGCAGCGTTGACCAAAACTCCCAGCGAGACTCCTTGACCGCGGATATCGACTCGGCTTGGCCGCGTCCACAAGGCTTCCAGCACAAGATGACGCTCGGCGCCGGGACAGACATCGCTGCGTCTGAACAAGAAGCGGATATGGCGAGAGGGCTTGTCCACGAAGGTCCGAAACAAGTGGTGAACCTATCAAGCCCCGTTCAGATCGTCCCCAACGCCATGGAAGACTTTCATGACCCTGTTGTGCAGGTGAGTCTGAGTCCATGATGCGAAGACGCGTTCCTGAGCATTGATCATAGGTATACCGAGGACACTATCCACGACTGCAAATTTTGAAGAAGAGATATGACCCGGCCAACAAACTCGGAGGTCCTATTAAAATCACGTCGCAAATGCCGAATTGAAGCCCGCAGTGCGATACGGGTTTGACGCAGCGCTTTCCGTCGTGCGTTTCAGTGCCGCTGAATTGTGCCCTGGAACTTCCTTGCGCCGTCAGCATACGGAAGTTCTTCGGGTTCGCTTCAAGGAAAGGGTTCCACTCCATCGCCGTAGACTACTTTTCGTAGCTATGAAATGCGGTCCACGTCCCGCTGGGGGCGGTGAGTGGAAGGAGATGGGAACGATGCACTTGAAGTCGAAAAGACGTTGGCGAAGGGCGCGTTCAAGGTGACGCGCAAGTCACGTGGACCACCGGAAATTGGTCGAGACAACAGGGCAGAAAGGTAACCAGTATGAGGTATGGAGGGCCTGCAATGAACTCGCGGAAAGGGAGATTGAAAGGCCTCATCTACGATCATCAAGTCATTTCTCGTACGTGTCGAGATCGTCAACACTCAAATGCTTCGCCCACAAGGCTTGTTCGCCACCCAGTTGCCAGTTGCCAGTTCGCAAAAGATTGTAACTCCTGCACGCGGAAAAGCACGCTCTTCCCTATCACAGCGATAACACCGCTTGCTCTCCGATAATGCGGTTCCAAGATGCTGGCGCCGGGCCGATGCTGTGACAGAGAAGAGAAGACCGGCCGAACTTCCAGTGCCACGCAGCGCCATGCTGAGAATCATTCCATATTCCAATGTCGTAACATTCGTCAAATGCCCAATAACTCGTCCCCGAGATCAGCCGCAAGATTGGCGAGTGTCGCTCTCGTCTTCTCCGGTGTCTTTTGATACGGGTTCTTTGGCGGCGGTGACTTGGAGGTGCTTCTAGGCCTCTTCTCGACCCAAAGAGCGCGTCAGCGCGTCTTGATCCTACTCTTGTTGTTGCTCGCACTCGGGGACAAACAGAACAAGATGAAGGGGGAATCAGTAATCGCTCCCGCGACTGCGACTCACCGCACGCCGAGAGTGGGACCGCCTGCTACTACGACTGTCATCGTAGTTCGAGGAGACACCACCAACTTCTTCAACCATATCCCTTGCACGGTTCGAATCTTTGATCGCGAGTCTGTCGTCATAGTGACCACGAGCGCCGGATCTACTGCCACGGTGACTTTCACTACTCTGCGGCTCAGGGCCATCGTAATACCAGCGACCGTCGCGGCCCTTGTAATAACCGCCGTGTTCTCGTGCCCGTGAGCGGCGCTCTCGCTCCAATCGCCGTTTGTGGTGTTCCTCCTTCTGCGAGAGGAGTTCCTTGTGCTGATTGTGTTCTTCTGACACTTCGTTCCACTCGCTCACTGCGCCTTTGATTCCCAGCGCTGCAATACCAATCGCCGCAGCATCCTGCCACCGCGCCGCTCGTTGTTGCTTGTGGGCGTCTTCCGGTGACAGTTTCCCTTCTCGGACTTTTTCCATACGTTTATCGTGCGACTCAATCGAAGAGTACACCTTCGAAGCGGCATGTATGGTAGCCACACTGGCCAACGCAGCCGTGATCCATTTTTTACGTTGCATCTTGTGAATGTTCTTTTCTTCTTCGGTCGAGGAGACCAACGAGGAGGATGAAGATGACGTGGAAGAGCTTCGTTTACGGCGGGAGCGACCAGAGGAGGACTTCGCACGTACCCGAGAGCGCGGCGGGACAGAGCCTTCGGAGTCGTAGTAGCTGTCTCGATGTTCTCGATCTCGGCCTCGATTGTAGGCCACTAGAGCTCCAGCGCCTGCACCTGCGCCGGCAGCTCCCACAACCCGAGCGTTGTTCATGGAGCTGGATCTCCGATGCTGTTGGGGACGACTGGGTCGCTTAGGCAGGATATCACCCCTATGCCGCACCACTTCGACGATTTCTTCGTCCGAACCCACATCCCTCCGACGCCGCAGAACAAGGCCTTTCTCTTCCATCGTTCGCCTGTCCTGGAGATCGGGATCTCGCTGAGGGCCGTGTCCGCGCATCTTCTTGTATCGACGATGTAAAGGATCAATAAGCTGCTCCTGGTGGGTAAGGGCGTAGTTGACGCCGTTGAGGCCTATACCGAGAGCTTGATCCATTGTGAAACTCGGCGGGTATCACAATGCTCGGGATCTGTTCGTCGCCTTTCGGCTATGCAGCTCGCACAGCGAACGGGTAATTGGGGTTCACGGACGCCTTGCAGCAATCGGCACCCGAACTGTACACGGCTGAGGGCGGTGTCCGGGAAGTGAAGGCGCAGGTTGCAAGGGGCCGATCGACCTATTGGCGGACTGATAGCCCGACCTTATGCTTGATTGGGATGCTGATCAACTGACGCGATGCAGAGCAAACATACTGCAGGTACACAAAGCACAGCTGATCAATCTATCGTGACGTCGACGAGATCTCGTAGGTGGTTATGCTTGCACAACGGCTCGGGTTGCGGGTGAAAGAAAAGAGGACAAACAAATAAATGCAGACCATAAGCAAATAGAAGTAGAAAAGCGCAGAGTCTATCGAGAAGACGTCATCGTGTAGCCTGCCTCACCGATTTTGCAGGTATTTGGACTCACTGGGCTGGGTAGAAAGGAACGGAAGGAGCAGTGCGCAACGAGGTTGTTGGCCCTTATAAGATTGGACAAGCAATTCTGCCAACCCGACAAGTGGCGCTAGACAGAGACCGCAAATGCCTCTGAGCGGTTTAGCTTATGGGGCAAGAAAGAATCCCATCTTCCCGCGGTCCACATCATAAGGGCAAAGTGCCACGATTCAACGCTCAACGATCGCAGATCTTCCGCAGGGGAAAGCTTGAGCGGCATGAAAGGGTCGATCCGATATTCCTGGATCGAAGCCATGCGGCGACCGCATAGCCGAGACGAAGCAGGAAGAATAGTTTTTCAGTAAGTGTACAAGTTCTGTCTCCCGTCGTTGTGTACGGAGTACAAAGTTTGAGCCTTTTCGATAGTTGAGAGGAGGACGGGTCTGGCGCTTCCGAAACGGAAGGCACGAGCCAGCCTCCTCGATCCCTCAATGAGCCCCTCAATCAGTGGTTCGACAAAGAGGACTGTGGCAAAAGAGAAGACGGCAGAAGGCGATGACGTCGATACTCCTACGGCGGCATTGTCAATTGGCTTCATGGTTGACGCGTGGTCATTCTCGTTATCCACATTGTGGCTGGCCTGCGTTTGGAAACCCTCTCATTCGTGGAGGCACCTCGAAAGTCCCATCTGCCGTTGTGTGACAAGACATGATCCTACTTTGTCCAATGCGCCTTTGCCATGTGTGCGGTAGTGAGCTACGAGCGAGGGAGAGCGGAGCGTCAACAAAACCCCGCTTGACCAGGGAGGAGTATCCTATAAAGTCGAAATAACAAGAAGTCCATGAAGTGGAGAGAAATGATGTCCAACCAGAGAAAAGTGCTCATACCAGAACTTGTATTTGTGCTGTAGGGTGAGTTCCATGATAATAACAAGGCCTCTGAGAACGACGCTTTGACAACCGTTGGTTCGCTCCTATGAATCGGCGAGGGCGAGGACGCGCTCACCGGCACATGTAATGTAACATTCTGCCAAAGAATCGAAACCCCTACGTTGTCATACGAGTACTTCGTATGGACCAAACACTATATGTATGCTCGACTGTAACAGGCATCTCAACGAAGTAATCTGAGGCCTGTCAATTGTCAATGGCGAGCATTCTCATCGATCAATATCAGCACATCTTCGGCACAACAACAGTCAATGAGAGCGGCTGAGTTGCAATTTGACATCCGTGCTTTTGAGTCATCTAACTGTATGATCAACTTTCTGCAGTGCGTGTCGGGTTTGCTGGGAAAATTTGTCGGACCGCAAGAAAACTGGGAATATGTCCTATTAATTGTAATGTACACGTTCCAGTGGTAACATGGCATTCATAGTTCGCCATGACTCGTAACATTAGTCAGAGTCCGGTTCTGACCCCCGAGACCTGGAATGAGACCGCTCGCCTTGATTTCGACCCAGGATTTCTTGAGTTCCTCAAATGCCACGTCGAATCTGGCACCTGCGAGCCACGCAGCACCAACCTGGAGACACGTGAGCGTGGGCATATGAGTGAGCAAAGATACACCTACCATGCAAAGTGTGATGAAAAGCAACATGCCCATCACAGCGCCCAACAGCATCAAAGTTTCCTTGGTGCCTGCAGTGCCTGCTTCCTTTTCTTTCTGTGCGAGCGCCGCTCGAGCCTCGTCGGCCTTGTTTCTGGCCAAAGCGTCCTCTACCTTTTGTGACGGGAAGATGGATTCAATAAACTGCTCCACTTTGCCGCACGCGATACTGATCTTCAAGAAGTTGGGGTCCTGGGGTCGGTTCTTCTTGCGGATGGAGTGGATGTGTTTCCTGAATACCTCGCAGGCGATCTGGAGATTTTGAGTCGAGTCGATCATAATCTGGCAAGCCTCGCCCTTTGTGATTTTGATGTTTCGGAGGAACATGTTGTAATTTCTGAAGCAGAGATCTAGTGTCGCAATCGCCATTGTCTGCGGAATGGCACAAAAGTTGAAGACGCTCTGCTCCCTAAGCCCAGCCATGAAGAAGAGACATTCATCGGCATGGTTGAGCGCATTCAGCACCATCTCTGTACCACAGTTCAACGCTTGCTCCTTGTATTCTGGCTTGAACAAGTCCCCGAAATCATCGACATGTTTGGACCAGATTTCTTTCGGCCAGAAGATCCGGTTGTCGTCAAAATCTTCGCGTACGTCTCGGATGATGTTTGTCTTTTGTAGGAACGTACCCATTGAGTTGTGAAGATGCGGTCGGTCGAGGAGAGCCGGGTTCCCGAACTTGGCCTCCACAAACATTCTCGTTAGGCCTTCGCCCACCAGGCCGGCTACATAGTAGCAGTACTCGTCATACTCGGCGATAGTGTTGACCCCAAAGGCATTGCTTTCCGACTTCAAGCAGTAGTCGGCCATGCCGTTACCCATCCTTTTGGCAATGTCCTTGATTATGACTTGATACGGAGCCTTGATCTTCTTAAATTCCTCAATGACGCATCCGTAGTGAAGCATCAGCTCGCGGTCTTTCTCTTCTGGTCTGTTCTCGGTAAATGTCCACCCGTCAATGTCGAGAACGTCGTCGAAATTGCGCAAGATAGGTTCCTTCTTTTTTACAGGAATTGACGTATCATCTTCAATAGTATCCAACCCACGCAAAACCAGGTAGAAGAGAGTGACGACCATGACAAGTTCGGGATGCAGTTCCTGGATGACGGCGCTGAAGGAGCGACTCGTCATGTTCAGGTATTTGTAACATTCTTTCACCGAGGGGGGATCTTTCGACGCATCCCGTTCGTGGACTGGGTTGTGCCAGACTTTCCTACGGTCTGTTAGTCCATAACACGGCCACACTAAGCCCGGGTCGACTTACCACTGGACTATCGACCGCAGCTGATTCGGATGGAGGAGGTAGAATATAACCTCGCTGGCTTTCGGCATGACTGCTGATGGGGCGCTCCTGCAACGTCGCAATTGAGCTTGATCTCGTCATGCAACCAAGCCGGCAGGACAATAGATGACTGAAAACGAGCGACAGGGGGGCTTTAAAGGAGCGACGGGAGAAAAACTTTCTGGGTGCCGCACCGCGCTCTGTGCGTACTAGATCATTTCGTGTCTTTGCCCGTGGGATGCAGAGAGCCGAATGGCACGATCCTTACGAGGATGCAGCGGAGTTGGTGTGTTCCACACCTGTAAAATTGGTGTGTACCCACTTACCACGTGATGCGCTTCTAGTTAAGGGTGGAAGCTACCAGTTTTCGGGAAGGTTTCCTAATTTGGCGAGTCTTGGCACTGTACACGCTTGTAGTCATTTTAATAATCTTTCAGATGATCTTAGTCTTGTTCACTAATAACTAACCTAGTATGTTAACCCTATCCCTACCCTATATACGTATCATCTCCACTATAATACACAGGGTCTTACCTAGATCGATTATTATAATTAACAGCGTTAAAATAGCGAGCGAAAACGATATAGAACTCGCTATTTCGTTACTATTTAAATTCGTTAATTATTTACTTATATATAACCCGGACTTAACCCTACACTTTACTTCTCTAAATTAAAATAAATACTAACTACTAGTTATTTCTAGTTCCTCCTATTACCTTTTATAAGACTATAAGAATTTTAATATCTTATATAAGTTACTAGAAACAAGAGGTAGTAATGATACTAAATAATAATCTGGGAACCCCCGGTAACTCCCGGGTACTAACCCTTAGCCGTATAACTAGTAGTGACTAAGAAGCTACTAGTAGTGACCAGATAGTACTAACCACTTCTAGGACCTCTTAAAAGGATAAACGTATTATTATAGTCTATACTAAAAGTGACTATAAATACCCGGTATTAACCCTTTTAGAGCTAAATAGCGTTATAGTAAGTACTAATAGCCTATAGTTTTATCTAGTACTAATTAATAATTACTAAGTTATCCCGCCGTGTTATATTAAATATCTACTTTATTAGTACGCGCCTAAAGATATATAATTCTATAATAGCTACTAAGGATTACTACTAATAACTAGTAAGTAAGATAAAGATTAATACGGCCTTATCTATTTAGAAATATATTTAAGAGTCTTATATTATAAGTAATAGTAATTACTAGTTACTCTTAAGAGCGCCTACTAACTTTTAGTAAATTAGAGGAAAGTTAAAGAATAGAAATTGGTTCGCGCTTTTAATAGACGTCACTACTAAAATAGACTCTAAGTATATAGTAGCTTTTAGTTTTATCTATTCCTTACTAATATCTACTAAGAATTTCTTTAAAGAGAGTAATAATAACTAAGACTAGTCACTTCTAGTAAAGACTAAATATAACTAAAGACTTATAAGGGATATTCCTAAGAGTATTACTAACTAGTAATTACTAATAATAAAAAGACCTATACTTCTTAGCTTTAACTACTAATAGTAACTAGGAATAGGCTATAGCTATAAATAGATTAAGTAGTAACTAGTAACTTATAGTTATAAATAGCCTTTTATAGTAGTTATTAGTTAAGTATAGTTATTACTAATAACTTCTAGCTATAAGGAAGTAAAAGCTCCTACTTCTTTCTATTCCCTTATAGTAGTCTCTAAAAGCTTTTACTAGCTTTATAATAACCTTTATCTCTTTTTAAATATTAACTCCCGCTCTTATAGTTATAACTCTTATTTACGAAGTACTAGCTCCTTTTTACGGTTCTCTAGTTATAACTAGTATCGCTCTTCCTTTAAGAGTACGATACTCTTTATCTTAGTAATAGCTCTTAAATATTTATTTAGACTTATTATTTTTAGAATACTACTTAAGGAAACTCCGTTAAAGTCGGATAATATTATTAACTATTAGGAGCTACTAGGGGCCTCTAGTAGCTCCTAGGGAAATTCGTTTACTTTTAGTTTACTTTTTTAAATATAAATTACTAAATAAATTATAAGTTAATATATCTCCTTAATAATACTTAGAGACTTATATAAATAAGTAGTCTCTTTTAATAGACGAGCTTATTTTAAAAGGTCTCGTTACTCTATCTTAATACTATATCTTTTAAAGATAGCCTTTTAGGTAAAAAGATTCTAATCGTAAAAGTTATTTTTAGTTACTATTAGTAGTTACTAGAAGCTATTAAAGGCCTTTAGTACTTACTGTTTCTATACTATTAGGAGAGAGAGTTATTTACCTATTTAATTAATAGCGAAATTCTATAATTTAGTAATATTCGTATACTTTTTTATTACTTTCTAAGTAAATAGAGATATCCCTAAAAATTATTAATTATACTTAGAGAGTACCTAGTTATATTACTTATAACGTATCTATATAACTACTATTAGTTTACTAGAGGTCTATAATTTATATAAAAGCTCGAAGACCTATAAGCGACTAGTAAGGTCTAGGAGTAATCGCATATCCTAATAGTACTTTAATTATAGGAACTTCAACTTTAAGTCTTAATAAAAGTAAACTAAATAATAAATAATAATAGTTTAGATATATTATTACTAATCTCTAGTAAAGTTAAGAGCCTCTAGATATTGACCGAGTCCTAGTAGTAGTTAATAGCCTCTATTAATATATACTAGGGTATAAAAGCTACTAATAGCTTACTTCTAGTAATAATCCCCTACTATAACTTTATAGCTAGAGCTATAAATATACTACTAGATAAAGAGATATCTGGTTAATTCTATAACCTTCTAAAAGACTATAATAAAGATATATTAATATATCTTTATATAGTCTTTATTTATAAAAACCCGTATAAGAATAACCGCTAAGTAATATAAGTTAGTAGTGTCCCCTAGTAGCCTCTAGTGGCCTATAGTAACTATTATATCTCGTTAAATCTCTTTATCCTAAGTAGAGAAAATAACCTCGTTAATTTCTCCTTAAATACGTTAAAAGGTTATATTAACCTAGAATAACTAGTAATAATTGAAATACTCTACTTACTACTAGGAAAGGTAGGTAATAGTAAGATTAACGCTATTATTATAGAAGTCTTAAATAGTTACTAAGTTCGGGTAGGGTTTATACCGTAGGCTATACTTATAAAATAAGACTTCTACCGTTAGTCTCTAGAAGCTACTAGATAGACTTAATACTTACTATTAATATTAGAACTTAATAGGAAGTCTATTAACTTCTACTTCTATAAAAGTAACTATATAGTTAATAAGTTATTAAGACTAGAATAAAGCTCTATAGAGGTACTAAAAGCTCTTTACTATAGGAATCGTTAAAAAATAGAACTCCGTAAAAACTTCCCTAAATTAATAATTACTACTAGAGATTACTAAAAGGGGGTAGTATTACTTACTAGTTATTAAGTTATTATAATTAATTTATTATATAAGTATTTATAGTAGTGACTATATCTTAAATAGCGTTTTACTTAAGGGAGGTAGTAGATATATATATATACCCTATAATACTTAAAGTATAAATAGGAATAATTAAATATTTATAGATATAAGTAGAAGGAATTATACTAAACAAGTTTAGTATTAAAGTTAAGAATTACCGCCTAAATAAGTATTATCTAAAGGCTTCTATTAGTAGATAGTAGTTACTAGCCACTATTAGTAGTGATATTTACTTACTATAGCTTCGTCCGGAATATATATTCTTTACTACTAGATAAGTTAAGTTTATAGTAGCTACTAATAATCTTTAGCTATTATAAAGTCTTTTAAGTAGTGTATAGTTAAGAATATCTACTATACGAATAAAGGCTTTCTAATAAGACCTAGTATTACTTAAGAACTAATTTAAGTACGCTACCATAAAGCGTTCAGAACTATCCCTTACCTAGAACTATTAGTATCTAGTAGTCTCTAGAGGTATATAGTATCTACTAGAGTTCGTAGTTATTTAAGTATTAACTTACCCCCTTAATAAGGTGCTCCTATAGAATTATATAACCTTCTAGTATTATATTAAGACTAGTATAATTTAAAGCGAGTAATTATCTCCTTCTCTAAGATTAAGGTAGCTTCTAGTTATTAATAGTGGCCTTTAATAGCTTCTAATCTTTCCTATATTAATTTATTAGTATATATATATATAAATTATTAAAACTTAAATAGTATAAATTTATAGATCTTTATATTAAAATATAAAAATTTCTAAAGAGAATAGATCTTATAGTTAAAAAATAGTAATTAAACCTATAAGTATTACTATAATTTTACTCCGCCTCGACTATACTAAATCTAGAAGCTATTAGAAACGACTAGAGACTACTAGTTAAAATACTTTCTTACCTCTTTCTATAAGTCTTAAGGATTAATTCTATACTTAAGATATATACGAATATTAATATAGTATTTATAGCTAGTTATAGATATTTCCAGGTATTTAGGGATATAATTAATATATATTAGTATTAATATACTTTTACCTTAATAGTTTAGGCCTTTTATTAAGATAATAGGATCCTCTAATTTAGATATACTAGTAGAAGGTAAAGTATTCTAGTGTTTTCTATTAGCTAAGACTAGTTATAAAAGCTTTTAGGTCTAAATAGTAATTTATAATAGCTTCCGGTTTAGGAAAGATATTATTAGTTAGATCTATCGCATATTAAATATTACCGCTATCCTTCTAGAAGCTATTAGAAATATCTAGTCGCCTTTCCTTCTTTTAAACTTTTACTATATTAATAGCTTATTCTCGAAGACGTTCCTATCTATCCTCGGTCTATAATAGAAACTCTATCTCTTTCTATAAAAGTAGGAGGAACTAGTTAAGATTAGTTAAGATCTTAATAATAGAGAATAGTTTTAGAGCGGATTAAGTAATCCTAAAGATTTAAGTAGTCGCTATAATTATAGTATTTATTAGTAATTCTTAAAGGTATATAGGAAAATATTTTTTAGTAAAGATATTAACTAAGAGTTTATAACTATTAGTAGAGAAGAAAGACTTTATTATTAATACTCTTTACCTTATTAAATATAATAAGACCTAGTTATACCTAAATATAACTAGTAACTAATAGATAATACTATTCCTTTTAAGGGAAGGAGATTATTTAGCTTTCTTTAAGCCTAGCCTATATTCTTATTAGCTTCCTTACCTTATTAGCTCTTTAATAAGGGGTTCCTTCTCTATACGGGGTACTAAAAATTTTTAGGGTTAACGTGATTCCTATAATCTCCTATAAGTTCCTAGTTACTCTTACTTCTTCGTTTTATTTCTTAAACCCTTCCCTTACGTATAACCACTAATACTTTTCTTTTTATCTAGTAATATCTAGTTATAACTATATACCTATACTTCCTTATAGCTTTAGTACTATCTTAAAGTTTTAAAATTTAATATAGTAAAATAGACTATAAGTATAAACCTATTATAAACTCTAGAACTATTATATACTATAACCTTCTACCTATTCTTACCTACCTCTAGATCTAACTAGTACTTTAGAGTGTCCTAAACTATATTATTAAGTACCCCTTTTATATATATTAAGTCTAGCCGTAAGTCCTTTTCTAGGATCTACTAGAAACTACTACTTACTATGTCTAGGCTTTATTTAGGCCATAGATCAACTATCTATATATATATTAAGGAAGTATATATCGTCCGTGATATCTAACTTCCCCTGAAAGTATCTAGTATTTACTAAAGCCTTATAGTAGCGTAATCTGAATTTACCTCTTTATATCCCTACTATCTAGAGGATAGGATAAAGGTACTATAGTAATATAGCTAATTAGTAGGGATTACGGAAGTACTAGTTAGATAGTCGTGTTAGAGTTATTCGAACTCTTAATATAAGTAACTTAATATATTGAGAACTTAGTAGAATAGCTATCTAGAGAGAGAGGACGTATCCTTATATAGTTTAAAGGATACCAGCTATAGAACTATAAAGAAGGCTATAGAAGCTTAATTAGTAAGCTTAATTATAAATTAAGTCTACTAGAAGCTTTTAGTCCGTTCTAGATCAAGCTTATATAATCAGTTACGTACTATTACTAATATACCCCCTTAAGCTTAGTCTAGGACAATAAAATAACTAATAAAAAAGGTGACCGCGCTACGAATTAAACTATCGACCTTCTCCTTCCTAAATAGGCATATAGGTCCTTTATGACTAATTAGGTCACACTATTTTAATTTATATATATATATTTTACGATAGTAGAACTTCGATTAAAATTAATTAAATTACTCCTTTAGAGGCGTTCTCTTACTAACCTAGGACAAGCTAGCTTTAGGTAACCTTCGTAGTTATAAGATTCCTTCTACTAGCCCCTAGAATTAAGGGGGTTATTCTAGTGCTAGCTATACTAGTTTAACTAGACAGGGCTATCTGGCTAATCTTATTAACCTCCGGGTCCGAGTTAAAATCAGTGTTATAATACCCCGGTTAGAGTTCTCTTAATTACATATTATTAGTTTAAGTTAGATAGTTAGCTAGGGGGTTAACTATCTTGACTCTATAGGGTTTGTGTATATTAGAGAACTCTAGCCGGATCCGCTATCTATTCTCGAGGTATATCCTGGAGATAAGAGGCGGTAGGTGCCTTTTTACCTTTTTAAATATCTTTAAGGCTAATACTAGTAATAAATAGCGACCATTTATCGTTTAATATAGCCTTAGTAAGTCCGTCGGCCAGTTAACCCTCTATTAATGTCTATAGTAATTTATACCCTTTTTAAATATATTCTCTAATAAAGTAGTACTATATATCAATATACTTTATCCTAGTATAGTATATAGGGTTTTTAGCGAGTTCAATTACTAAATTTAAGTCGATATATATTTCAGAATACTTAATAGCGACATTATCTTTACCTAGAATAGGGCTTAATTCGTTAAGAAGGCTCTATAGATAAAGCTACTCCTTTATAGCGTCTTTTAACGCTATATATTCGGCCTTATAGGAGCTTAAAGTAACCGTTCTCTATAATTTAAAGCTTTAAGATAAAGAGGAGCCCCGGAATAGTATAATATAGCTAGTTATTAACCTTTTAGTACTTTTATTACCCTTCTAATCTACGTCTATATAGCCTATAATACTATTAAGCTTAGATTAATAATATAGATCTAAATTTAGAGTATTTAAGAGGTAATACTATACTTTAATTAAGAGTTTAAAGTATATTAACCCCAGATTAACTATATACCTCGCTAAGTAACTTACTAAATAGGCTAAGTCTAACCTAGTTTTAGTTATAAGGTATATTAAAGCCCCTATTTACTACTAATAAGCCTTAGTATTCTTTAAGCTTACTATTTTATCTAGAGGCTCTATATTAGCCCCTATAAATATAGGTAGTCCGAGCTTTAAAGCCTTTTTATTTATATAACTAAATTTATTTAATATCTTTTTAGTATAATAGCCTTAACTTAAAGATATAGCTCTTTTAGCTCGGTCCTAGGTAATTTTAATACCTAAGAACTTATTTATATCGCTTAAGTCCTTTAGTTCGATTTTCTAAGCTAGTTAATTAAATAAAGACTTAATAATTTCGGGTTTTAGCGATAGTATAATAAGATTATCTACGTAAGTAATTAATATAAGGTCTCCCGTCTTATTAAGATATATAGACTACTCTATTTTAAGTAAGTAAAGGTCTATAGCTTTTAGTAGGCCTTTAAGATACTATTCCTACTCTCTTCCTAACTATTTTAGGCCGTATAAGGCCTTATTTAGCTAGTATATCTAGTTAGAGTATTTAAGGTCTTTAAAGCCTTTTAATTACTTAATATAGACCCTTTCACGGAGTTTAGTACTTATAAACGCTAACTTAATATCTTAGTATTTAATTTCCTAATCTAAATACCCCTCTATAGCTATAATAAGGCGCTAAGCTATAGTATTAACAGTATTTATAAAGGTCTTATTAAAATCGACCCTATATTACTATTAAAAGCCTCTAGTGACTTAGCGTACCTTATATAGAGGGTTTCAATAAGGGTCCTTTATTTTAAGTACCTATCTACCCTCTAAAACCTTTATATCTCTAGTTCTAGGCACTAAAGACTAGGTTCCTTTATCTTTTAAAGTATTATACTTTATTTCACACACTTTTAGCTATTTTTAAGCGTCTTTTAAGGCTATAGCCTCTTTATAAGTCGGGTTAATTAATATAAAGACGTAGTCGTCTTTAGTTTAAGTATTACCTTTAAGTTTATTATAAAACGTTTTAAGCTAGTTAACCCCTTCACTATCTTATAGTATTTTAAGAGGTTTAGTTAATATACTCTTAATTTAACCCTTTATTTTAGCTAATTTAGTTAATAAGAGATCTAGGAGATCTTTAATAAAAACCCCTTTAAATATATCGACGTCCTTAGTATATATCGTAGTACGGCCATTAGGCTTAATAAGCCTATATTAGTTTGAACCGTAACTAATTAATATATAGGGGCTAGCTCGCTAGTCTAGCTTCTTAAGAAGGCTATTTAGTTCCTTCTTATAAGCTATAGACCCGAAGGTCTTTATATTCGAAATATCTAGTTTAGTGCCTATTTTAGCCTTATAAGGGCTTATATAGCCCTCTAAGCTACTATTTAGCGTCTTATTATATATATAGATCGCCGTTAATAGGGCCTCTCCCTATAACGCCTTCGGTAAGCCTAAGGTTATTAATATAGCTCGAACTTTATTTATAATAGTTCGATTAAACCTTTCGCTTATACCGTTCTATTCTAGCGTATATAGTACTAAATAGCTTATAATAATCCCCTTCTTATTAAATAGGGCCTTAAACTCCTCTATTTTATACTCTCTAGCGTTATCCGAGTGAAAACGCTTAAGGGAGGTATTTTACTAGTTTTCCTCTTCTATAATATAGCTAATAAATTCGGTATATAGCTAGTTACGGGAGGAGAGGAGTTTAATAGTCGCCTAGCGTGTTTTATTATCTATAAAGAAGACGAAATAGCGCCTTTTTAAGAAGGTTTTGGGGGTAATAGGCCTATATATATCTAAGTGAACCTTTTCGAGTATTTCAGAGGCCCTAGGTATCGATATTCGGCTTACCTTCCTAGTAGCCTTTACCTAGATATATATTTCGTATTTAGAGGTATTAGTAACCTCTTTAGGGCTTAATTCACACCCTATAGCCCTTTTAGGGAGTGCCTTAAGTGTTATAGAGCCTATATAGCCTATTCTTTCGTACTAGGAACTGCCCGTAGTAGTTATAAGGGTATATTCCTTTATAGGGGCTATAATAATCGTTATAAGGTTCCTAGTATAAGAGCCTTTAGCGATTTTAGTCTCTTAAATTTTAAGGCCTACTAATTTAGGCCTAATTTTAATAGATATCCCCTTATTTCGTAGTAGGCCTAAACTTAATAAGTTAAGACCTATTTTAGGTACGAATAGACAGTCCTTAATTTTAGCGGTTCGACCAGTTAACCCGAATTTAACCTGGACGGTCCTGATCTAGTTGACTAAGATATTACTCTTTTTATCCTAGTTTAACACGGTTTTATATAGTCTTAAATCGCTAAATAGCGTCTTATAGATATATATATACCTTATAGCGCCACTATTAAGGATCTATACGTTCGGATTATATATATCCGCGGTAGATAATGCTAATTCCTTAATTTCAGCTAGTTAACCCTCTTCCTTAGTAATTAGGGTCGTTTCTAGCCTATTCTCGGCACTAGGACCTCTTTTAGCCTTATTAGGCTTAAGATTCGGGTGCTTTTTCCAGTATTTTTCGGGTATATACCCTATTTTATGATAATAAGAGCATTTAGGCTTATTTTAGGCGCTATTTTAACGGTTATTAGCGCTTATAGCTATTTCTTAAGGCTCTAGGGACTTAAGGCGCCTAGCTTTATCGATAAGGTAGCTAAATATAGCGTTTAGCTCGACCTCTTTATCGCTATTAGCACGTAAATTTTACGTAATTATAGTGACAGTATACTTATATTCCTTTGTCAGGTTATTTAATATATAAGTAACAATAACCTTTAAAGGAATAGCTAGGCCTCTAGAGGCTAATTCGTCGGATAAACGCTTAATCCGAGTAAGATAGGCCTCTATAGAGTTATTACTAGACTATAGATTAAATAGTTTCGGATCGGGTTCTCTAAACTTTTATTTAGTCCGATAATAGTACTTAGATACTTTTATTCTATCTAAACCCGAAACCGATTAGTACTAGGTATAGTACTCGAACGGATCGGGTTTTGCTAAGACTATCCAATATATCTTAGTAATCCGGAGAGCTAGTATATATATAATAAGCGGTATAATATAAGTATAAGTATTATAACGATTATTATAGGTAATAAGTTCAAGGAGCCCTTTAAGTTTTAATATTAAGATATTAAGATAAGAAAGTCTATATTACTCCGAGTAATAATATAGTTATAGGGTTACACTACTACTAAGCTATTTAAAATTATATTCTTAGCTATTATATAAAGCTTAACTTATTATTATATAAGAACTTAAGATAATTATTTATAGTAATACTACTAATAACTTAAGAGCCGCCGTAGTAGTAGACCTTTTATTATTACTAGTAAGCCATACTTTATTATACTATTAGCTATTAATACTATATTATTCCTAGTCTTAACTCCTCGCTATTTACTCTATAAATAGCTCGAATCTATACTTAAAAATCTTATTAATACTAATAAGCACTAAGCGGAATAACTTATACTTACTAGAGGCTTATACTAACTAACTACTCCATTATAAGGAGTATTAAGTCTAATATTTAGCTTTCTCGCCCCTTAGCGAGACGCCTAGTAAGGTATAAATCTTTACTTTAAATAGTAATACGCTTAGTGTAAATAGCGTAAAGGTTAGTATCTAGTAGAAGGTTAGTATAGTAATAGTAGATATAATAGGTCTTAGGCTAAATACCTTTAAAGGTAGCTACTAAGTAAGCTTCCGCCGCCTCTCTTAATACGCCGAGTACTAACTTTTAAATACGAAAGTTACTCTTCCTAGTGATATCTTATATAATTTTATAATAAACTCGAGAGAATAATATAAACTATATATATATACTCGCGCTATTTTTACCTTAATAGTATTAGATTTTATATAAGGCGATAACTATCACTATATTAAATATTCTAGATAGTTATAATTACTATAATAAGCACTTACTCCCTAGTTAATAGCGTCGCTTAGTATTATTATTTTTTTTCTAAATCTTTATATTTTCCTATTTATAGTTTATAAGTACTAGTATTATAAATCTAGTCCTAAGGTCTCTCTTCTTCTTCTTTAATTATTTCTATTACTATATAGTCTTACCCCTAAATAGAGAGCGTACCTTTAGTAGGCTCTTAGTCGCTATTACTTAGTTTCCCGTACCTTTATTATTATTATTATTATTATTATTATTATTATTATTATTATTATTATTATTATTATTATTATTATTATTATTATTATTATTATTAGGAGTAGGCTTAGAGCGAGGAATCTCGAGAATAGGCTATCTATAGATAGGATTTTTAGAGGCGATTAGAGGAGAAGTTAGGTAAATATTATTATATCTAGTTAAAAGTAAGAAATTAGGCGATATATTAAGAGTATTTTTTATTTATTATAAAACTAGATTAATAACGTACCTAAATAGATATATAAAGATAATAATATTAATACTACTAAGAATTAAAACCCGTAACTTTTCCTTCTTAAAGAGTTCTAAAGTCTAGTAAGTCTTATACCCTGATAGAGCGGTGTTTAACTAGTTAGTATAGGTTTTATACTTAGATTATAGTTTCTTAACTACTTTATATAGGACTAGATATAATATTAGTAATATTACTATAAATATAATATAAGTATAAATAGTCTATTAATATAAGTAATAATAGAGTTAAGCTTTAATAGGTATAAATAATCTAGTACTATATAATTTAGGGCCTAGAAGGCTTTAAGTTTAGTCTAGTACTTTTCCGCTAAGAATAATTAGTATAGGACTTATTATAAATATAGTGAAAGTACTTACTTTTATATATCTCCTTAACGGTAGGATAAAGTTATATCTTAGTTAAAGATTATACTTAAGTAGTATAGCGTACCTTATTAAGAGCTATATAAGTTATATTACTAAGAGATAAGACTAGTTTTTCTATCTCCTTATTATATTTAATTATAAATATCTATTATAGGTACTAAATATTCTTAATCTTAAATTAATATAATAGATTAAGATATAAATAAAAATTAAAAAGATCTCCCTTCTTTATAGACTTAGTAGCCTTACCTTATACGGAAAAAGGAGATATTATAAAAGTAGTATTTAGTTCTATTATAATTATAATAGCCTCTATAATAAGCTTTCTCTATTAAAGAAAGTTAAGAGAGAGAAGAATACTTATAATAAAAAGAAGAGAGAATAAAATTTTTAAAGAGAAAATAATAAAGAAGTAGAGTAAAGTAAACTTAAAAGTAAAGTAAAGTAAAAGTAAAGTAAAGTAAAAGTAAAGTAAAGTAAAAGTAAAGTAAAGGTAAAATTAAAGTAAACTTTTAACTTAACTACTAAGTAGAGATAAGCTTTATATTATATTATTAATAAAGTAACCCTAAATAAAGAGTAATCTCTAAATAGTATAGGATTATTAAAGACCCTTACGTATATATTTATAGTCCCCCCTATTAAGGTATACTAAATAACTAGATAGTAACTATACTATACTTAAAAGTAGTAGTATCTTAACTAGTTTACTAGTCCTATAAATATCTTCTACTTATTAAATCCTTTAGTTAACCTTATAGCGCCCCTTTTAAGCGTAGCTATAATAGTCTTTATAATAAGGCCGCTACTCTAGATCCTAATTATCTTTAATTTAAGTTTAGAGATAGACTAGTATTTTAACTAGCTACTATATATTTTACTATATATTTACTTATTTATTATCTTTTATAGTATTTAGTATATCTACTTATTTATCGTCTTCTATAGTATTTAGTATATCTACTTATTCGTCGTTTTCTATAATATTTAATATATTTACTTATTCGTCGTTTTCTATAATATTTATAACTTTATTACTTACCTCACTAAGTAGATAGCTAGAGTTATAAGGTCCCTTTTTAGTAATACTATTATCTTAAAGTTAGTACTAAATAGTATAGTTAAGTAGTCTAAATACTTTATTTCATATCTCTATACTAGACCTCCGCTTCTTAGTTAAAGAACTAGCGTTAAATATATCCTAGGACTCCTTATCTTTATTAAGTTACTTTTATTTCTCTCTTAGCTACGGACTCTTTTTCGCGCCCGTTAATACTAATACTACCTGTCTATAGCTATAGATAGTGGCACTACGCCTATTACGTCTATAGATAGTACTATACTTATTACGCCTATAGGTAGTACTACGCCTAGTACGTCTATAGGTAGTACTACGCGAATTACGCTTATAGATAGTACTATAGCTACGGTTAGTACTATAGCTATAGTTAGTACTACGGCTATAACTAGTAATATTACTATAGTTAGTACTACGGTCACGACTAGTAATACTATTACGGCTAGAGATACGCTAAGTAGCGACGCTACTCTAGGTAATAGCTCTATAGCCTTAATTATTACCTTAACTATTAAGGTCTTAAGCTGAAAAGTAATTTATAATAGCCTTTATTAAGGAAGGGTAGTTAATTAGTAGAGCTAGACCTATAATAGGATTTATAATAGTTAGTTCCTTTTATATCGCTACTACCGCTAATACTTTATCTAACTATAGTTATAGAACTATCTATATAGGGACTTTAACTATTAATATCTAGTCTTAAAATATAGGTCTAGATAGACTTACTAAATTTAATAATATATATATTTAGTTAGCGGATTTTTAACTAGTAAAGAAGCTATTTAGTAACTAGACTTCTTACCTTATTACTAGTCTTAAGAGGAAGCTAACTAAATTAATCCTATTCTACTAGGATTATAAGCTCTTAACTTATATAGTTATATATTCCTTAAATATTTAGTATAGTAAAATAGCTAATATACGCTAATATAAAATTAATTATAGTATAAAAGTAGGGCTAGAACTAATATTAATATTAATTAACCACTAGATTAGACTAGGGAATATTATAAAATAACTCTTTAAAGAGTTTATTCTAAAAGAAGAGCTTTCTAGAGATAGATTCTTTCTATTTTACTAATATACGAGATTAATATAGTAACTATTATAGCTTATACTAGATTTACTAAGTACTTAGTAAGTCTTTTTCACTAATTAGTTAAACTATATAAGTTTTATTAAAGAAAGTATATTAGGTATAGTATTAAGGGTAAAGTTCTTATAACTAAAGTTATAGTCCTAAGTAGTCTATAAGGCCTTTAAGTCTTTATACTCCGATATAAAATCGATTTATATCTTTATAGTTAAAAGGTCGTTATATTTAATCGAGGTATTGGGACCTAGTAATATATCGTATAAGATAAGATATAGCTAGGTAATTTTTTACTATTTTAAATCTAAAGATATATAAAAACTATCTTTAGTATCTATAGCTTCACTACTAATAGACTCGCCCTTATTATCTAGAGCTAGATTCTATAGATTTATATTAGTATCTATAATAATAAATTAAAGTTAAGAGTAATAATTAATAGTTAAGCTAAAATAAAGAGAATAGTTAAAGAAAATATAATTTACCTTTCTAGTCTCCGCTTCTAATTTACCTTTAGAATCCTTAGGGCGTTCGTCTATATTAGCGCTAATTAAAATAAGTTCGCTATCTTTAGATTAAGATAGAAGGGTAGGATCTAGATTAGATAATATAACTATAGGAATAATAGGGCTAGAAGGGTTTATATTAATAGTAGTATTAGTAACTATAGTAGTAGAGCTAATAGGCTTTATATTACTAGTAGTATTATTAATTATAGGAGTAGAGAGGATAAAGGGTAAGCGCGGCCTACTATTACTAGCTATAGTTAGGGTAACTATAGTTTTATCTATAATAATACCTATATTAGTTAACTATAGTAGAGTAAGGTATTTAATCTTATACTAAGTAAAGATAAAAAAATTTATAATATAAAAAGTTATAAAATAAGAAAGTAAGGTTAAAGTAAAAAATAAGTAAAAGATAAGTAAAAAAACTTAAAACGCTAAGACTTATTTTTTAAATAACGTTATTAAAATTCACTACTAGTATTTTTATAATCTTAATTCCTACCTTCTCTCTTTATTACTTTTCTTTTAACTTATAATATCTACTTATAATATTTCTCTTACCCTAGCTCTTCTCTTAACTTAGCCGTAGTCTTATTATAATACCTATTATAGATATAATACTTAGCGCTTCTCCTCTCGCTAGCGTAGACAAGTCTAGCCCTTTAGACACTAATATTAAAAATATAAATAATAATATTACTATTCGCGTAAAGAAAGAACCTTACTCCCTATCTTACTAAAGGTATTCTAAATTATTATATTACTAATTTTACTTTACGCTAATCTTTATAGTAATTTTCTTTCTTAAGATAATTAAGACTTTAATTTTATCTTTAGAACTAACCTAATTTAATAATACGCCCCGTACTCTATAAAAGAGATATAGTAAGTACTATATCCGGATTTAGATCTACTTAATAATACTTACCTACTTAATTACTAATACTCGCTTTATAAGAGAGAGCCTAAATCTAAAGAGAGGGGCTAAGTTTAAATAAAATATTAAGAAGTCTTATAAGAAGAGTAGAAACTATTCTTTAAATAAATATATAGCGAAGATACGTTAAAGAAAGGCTATTATTAAATAAGATCTTAACTACCCTAAATCTATAATATTATTAGCTAAAGGTACTAATTAATCCGCTATTTTACGCGCTAAGAAATAAATAAGATCTAAGGACCTAAACTATGCTAGCTTAACTCTAGAGACGAAGAAGGAATTTAATATAAAGATAAAGGAAAAGGTATTAGAGAAGTGATATATTTCTTTTATCCTTATAATAATCCCTATTATAGTTTACTAATAGCTTTAGCTTAACTAGAACTAGTATATATCTTTATTATAAAGAAAGTTTAAGCTTTAGGTAGCTTTAAAAGTACGCTAAGATAACGGGACCCCTTTCTTAAAATTCTTACGGCGCTATTAGTTTAATACTATACCTTATCTTAACGCTATTATTTATTAGTTAATATGGATAGCTAAAGCCCTACTTAATACGGAGGAGGTTAACTTTATAGCTCTTAATAAGGAATATAAGTAGAATAGCGAGAAATTCTATATATTAAGCTACGACTAGGATATATTTAATATAAAAGAAGAGAGAGAAGTAAGTAATAATTATATACTAAGATCTATAGAGGAAGAAATTATATAAAAAGAGTTCTAAGCGATCTCTATTAAAGAGGATAACGAAGATCTAGCGTAGTAACTTAAATAGTATACTAACCCCTTAGTATAACTTTATTAAACACTAATATTTCTTTAACGTATAAACGAAATACGTTAAGATATAGTAATATACCTTATAAGACTTAATCCTAGTATAAATTATAAAGTTTAATTAAATTCTTAATAATCTAGTAGAATATAGATCTTTAATAGTTAATAACGTAACTATACTAATAGATAAAGGTATTAGCCCATTATAATAAGAGATTTTTAATAGTAAGTTAAACTTTAACCTCTTATTATAATAATTATTACTAACTTATATTATTAGGTAATAGATTTAATACGATTACTCTATTCCTAGTTAAGGTCCGGCTAGTCTTTTAGTTCTAGCTTACGTTAGAACTAGATAACTAAGTATCTAAAGATTAATATTACCTCCCTAGCCCTATTAAGTTATAGGAACCTTATCTAGTTTCTTTAATATTCGTACCTTAGTAGTATAAGAACGGCTTCTTAGTTATCTCTAATCCCGTTAATATAGATATATATTATTAAGTATAAAAGGCCCTTAAGTAGCTAGAGGGCATACCTTATAACACTTATTATCTTCTTAACTCGGCGGGTAATATTTAGATTTATATAGATAAAGATATAGCTAAAGGCTACGGGTTTAGGCCTAACCTTAATTTAAAGAAGATTACTAAAGTAATAAAGGGGGACCGGTATGAAGGTATAATAATAACTATTACTTTAACTATTACGGTATACTAACCTATCTAGATAATATCTACGAAGGTATTATATTTCCTATTAATCCTAAGTAGGATAGTAGCGCTTTAGATAACGAAGGTTTACTATAGAAAAAGCGAAAGATTACTATAGCTCCTAATCTAACTTAGTTAAATAATAATATCTCTACTATATCTAATACTATACTTAAGAGTACTAATAATAACTAACCTTTAAAGGTCTATTTTAAGCTTTAACTTAACGAGATTATAGGGCTATCCGCGGTGAGATAATAAGACTACTAGAAATTTTAAGTACGTATTAGTAAGTAACGATTAGTACTAAAAGCTATATAAGTAGCGCGTCGCGCGAAGCGTATTAAGAAGCGGAAAGCCTTATCTACGCGTAGTACTAATAAAAAGAAAGTATATACCGAAGTAAATAATATTCTAGTTACTAATCTTAGTTAAAGAAGGTTTTAATAATAGCTAACTTACTATAGAGTTTATTATAGTACTTATTATAAGATATGTTAATATACTAGTTACTAGAAATTATAGTCTTATTTAATTTTGACACTAGGTTTCTTAGTTAAATAGTAATAGAGGACCTACGGATCGTATTATTAATAATACGTATATAGAAGGTAAGTATATCTATAAGAGGAAAACCTAGCGAATATAGAGTATTTATAATATTATATAAACTTCTCTAGAGTAGTCTATAAAGGTATAGTTTTAGCTAAAGGGTTCCTTTCCAAAATATAATAGTAAGGATTTAGGATATAGTAAGCTTAAAGCTGATCCTTAGACTAGTATAACGTGGATATACGCCCTCTATAACTACTAATTTAGAGATTATTATATTAACTATTATAATATCTCGCTAGTAAGTCCTAACTTTAATCTCTAGCCTTTTCTTACCCCTTTACTCTATCCCTTATATAGAGGCTTCGTCTTTAGTAATATTGGCTATTCTAACTTTTTAAGTAAGACTCGTTTTATAATATAGCTATAGTACTTAAATTACCTTATTTTCGCGTAGAGCTATAGTCTCCTAAACGTGTAAGTAATTTAATAACTAACGTATTAAAGAAAGATAAGTCGCGTTATCTTAGTTAAGAAGGATAATAAGTATTAAGTATTCTACTAAAAGATATAAACTATAATTATATCGTGATAATAATAGCTAATCCTTATAGTTACCTAAATTTATCTCTACTTTCTTAACTTTATTAAAATATTATAGTTATTAAACCCTTACTATCTCCTTTAGTCTCTACTATTAGAGCGAGGTAAGAGCTCCTCCTTTTAAATATCTAGAAGCTTCTTCTCTTAGGCTTTCTCCTTATCCTTGATTAACTATAGTAATATTTATTATAAACTTAAAGCGCCTCTATATATACTCTCCTCTTAAGCTAGAAAAGTTATCTTTTTAAACTAAGATAATATTAAGTTTAATAAGAATTACCTATCTATTTATAAATATCTAAAAGTCCTCGCGGTAACTATAACTACGGCTCTAAATAAGTCTTATATAAAGAAGTTTATTTCTTTCTAAGATACTTATTTAAAATAGTTCTTTAATTAGTAATATAAATATAAATAGTATAATATATATAGGACTACTATTATTTAGAGTAAATAGAAAACTAAGAAGCGAGCGGATACCTAGTCCTACTTTAATTAAGTTATAAGAAAGCGGGACGGAATACTGTTTATTTAATACTATCTTTACCTTAAGGTATTAACGTATTTAAATATTAAGAATACGGGTACTAACCCCCTTAGATAGTATCTTTAGAGTTAAGACTATATCTAGTACTATAAAGGGATAGAGCCGCTAAAAAGATTCTTCTTAAAGCGAAAGGTATATTAGTAACTATTATAGAGCTTATTATTACTAAGACTAAATAGGTTAAGAGTTATATCCTTAAAGATATTATAGTATTTAATTAAGAGAAGTTTTCTCTCTAGACTCTTCGCGTTATTATAGCTTTACGTCTTCCCTTCCGCGCCTTAAATAATATTAAGTTCCGTCGCTTTATTAAGATAACCGCCCTTACGTTTCTAACTACTTACCTTTAGCTACTAAATCTAATAGCTATATATAGTTACCTCGAGAGGTATATAAAGATATAGATAAAAAAGGTTCTTAAGCTACTTCTTATAAATACGAAGATTTCTCTCGTTATTAATAGCTAGAGTAGTCTTAATAAGTTACACTTTATAGCGGTCTTTAGGTAAGTTCGTTAATCCTTCTATACTAATTATACTAATACTTAACTAGCTACTTTATTAACTAGGACTAGAACCTTTAAGAGATACTAATTAACTTTAAAGAGATTACTAAAGAATATACTAGAAAACTTCTTTACGAGAAACTTATTAAATCCTTAAATAATAATAGAATTATAATTAATATAATACACTATCTAATAACTAATAATACTAAGGATTAGTAGAAGATAGTAAAAGAACTTAACGCGATAGTTAAGATCTTTAGTAGCGAGATAAATATTTATTATATTCTATATTTAGTATATATTATCTAGCTCTTAATTAAAGCCTTCCTAAAGTATCTTAAAATCTCTATTAGAAATAATAAAGTGGCCTTATATTAAGATAAAAAAACTAAAAGGCGATCTTCTTATACGAAAAAATTGATATCTTTTAATCCGATTATAGATACTCTTTATAAGGTATAAACTATTACTATATAGTAATAGTTACTATAATAGTCGATATTAATATACGCTCTATATAGATATATAATCTTTATATCTATATTAATAGCTCCTCGTAACGTAAGTATCGCTTTCAAGGTATATAAATACGACGGTAACTACTTAACCTTCTCTAAGATATAGCTAGTCGTTAAAACGCGACTTATTAAATACTTTATTATATAGAGCTCCTTATAAATAATATCTATATTTAGTTCGTGTTTAAAGTAAAGAAGGATAAAAAAGTAATACGCTTTATATTTACTATAACGGAAAAGTAATATATCTAATACTTATAGGAGCTCTTAGTACTCTTTACGCTATTCACTAAAGCTATTAGTATATTTAAATCTAGTCCTATAATCCACTTTACTTATAATATATATAATAAACTCTTTTAGTATATTAAGACCGAAAAGTAGAAACTAAGTCGGAAATAAACCCTATAGAAAGTCGAGATAAAAGAGGCTCTTAATAAAGCCTAGAATACGCTCTAGAAATAGTATAGAACTACGGAAAGCGACTTATAATATATCTTTAGTATAGTGATAATTCTATTATTAGTATATAAGGATAAATTTTTTAAAGGGGAGGACTAGAAAATAGAAACTAGCTAGATACCTTTTATAAGTAGTTAATACTTCTTTCTATTAATTATTATAAAGACTAATATAACTAGGCTTAATAATACGTTAAGTATACGAAGCAGCTACTAAAGAAATACCTTTCTATTATTAATAAGCGAGTCTAGTAAGAGCTAAGAGTATAAGAAGCTTCTTTTACTATTAATATTAATAACTTATAACTTAATAATACTTTAAGCCGTCTATTACTATAGTTACTTATAGTAATTACTTTAATTACTATATCTAATAACGAGAATAACCCTAGTTCTAGTACTAAATATCCTCGTTAAAGAGCTCTATATATAGTTATATATATACTCGTAAAGGCTTACTAAGCTATTAATACTTAAGGTAATAGCTTAAGTCTTTAGGTACTATTCTAGAAGGCGAGAACCTATTTATTAAAGTTAGAGCTTACTAAATATCTTAATTTACTACTAGGTAAGTATTATTATATAGCTTATTATAACTTAAACTAACTTACCTTAGCTACTAGTAACGAAGTAAAGAATATCTTATAATAGTGGAAATAGTATAAGAAGCAGTTTCCTATTCTTATAGCTATCTCTAGGGACTTTCTCACTATCCCTACTATTAGCGCTAATATAGAATAAATATTTAATATCTCTTACGACTTTATTACTTATTAATATTATAATCTTAAAGGTCTTATAATATATCTCTTAATATTAATAATAGTTATTAATAAATTTAACCTTCGCGAATTATATAAAGTAATTTAACTTTCTAACGAATAAGAGTCTCTAAACCTAGATAAAGATAATAATATAAATAACTTTAATCTTAAGGTAAACTATATTAGTAATAATAAAGAGATAGAGGAGATAAAGATACTATATAATATAGTAGTTAGTAATAGCGACTTTAATAAGGAAAGTTATATATCTATAGTATTTAATAGACACTTTAATAATAACTTTAGTACTAATTAAGTCTTTACTAATAATATAGATAATAGTAGTAATAATAAGACTAAATCTCCTCGCCTAAAGAAGAGAGCTAAATATAGCTTTATAGTTAATCTAAGTTAATATAGCCTCTATACCTTTTTAACTACTATACTAGTAAATCTAGACACTATACTAATAAATCTAGATACTATACTACTACCCCGCTCGTCTACGCCTTAAGGTAATAATATACCTATAGATATATCGTGATAAATAAAATTAACTACTAGTATACCTCTTTATAAAAGAGGAAAGATACTTATATTACTCTATCCGCGCCTATAAGGGCTAGTAAGAGCGATTATAGAGAATAAAGCGGTATTAAAATAACGCCGAACTACGGCTACTAGGCCTCCTAGTCCTAAGGGACTACGAAGTACCTTCGTAATACCGCTAAAAACTTCTTTTTAGGAGATACTAAGCTCTATTAATACGCTATTTAAGCTAGTTATTATATCTTTAATAGTAAAAGATAAAGAGCTAGTAAAAGATATATAAATTAGTAAGTAATTATTATATAGATTATTACTATATATACTAATAACTATATAAGATAAGAGAGAGAAGTACCTTCTTTCTTAAATATATCCTTTTAACTTAGACCTTAGTATAATAGAGGACTAATAAAGTTACTAGTGTAGTAAGGATAGTATATACCTATATATTAATAGTGATATAACTCTATATTCTAATTAATCCTATTTCTTAACGTAAGGTTATACTCCTTTACTTTCTTTATTAGTATATATATTAAGATATAGTGTTTAAACTATTCTAGATATAATACTTACCACTATATAAAGTTATACTAATTAGTAATAAGGCCCCGCCCTAGTGTAATAGTATACTATATTAATATATAATATTACTAAGCTAAATTAAAACTAGCCTAGATAGTAAAACCCTATTAGACAGTACTAGTCTAAATAAGTTCTCTTTTATCCGGTCCGGTAGGGCTCTTAATATCTAAAGGGCTATCTAGTAGGGCCTAAAACCCTATAGGGCAGTACTACCCTATAGTACTACCCGGTATCTAATCTATAGTCTAGTTATTATATCTAGGTAAGATAGTAGTAAAGAGTTCTTTATATATTAAGAACTCAGAACTAAACCCCTTTAGCTCGTATAGCTCTTTAAGCCTATCCCAGATAGTAATAGCCTCTTTTAGCCCTTTAATTTAAATAAGAGGGCCGTCCTTAACAGCTAATCTTATAAGGGCAGCTACCTTTAGTGATTTAGTATCTCTGTCCTTTAAATAAGCTATATAATCCTCTTTAGTCCCCTCCTGTTCGTTATAGAGGGCCACAGGGTATAATACTAACTTATAGCCTTTATCGATAATAAAGGCTTCTATTCAAAGGGCCTAGAACTCTTAGTTCTAAGAACCCTTAAGCCTAAAGAACCGGAATAAGCTTTAGTTACTTATTTTAGCTTATAAATAACCAAATATAGCTTTAAAGTAGGCTAGTTAACCTATTAAGTAGTAATAGGTCTTTTCGGTATTCGAATTTAGTATTTTATACTCTATGTTTAAGTGCTTCGCCGTAGTACGCTTTATAGTTAAGTGGTTCGCCGTACTCGATAAGTTAGTATCTACTAGTAGGGCTAGTTATCCTCTATTAATAAAATAGCTATTTCCCTTTTCGGTATAGTGTTAAACCTTCTAAAGTAGTCTAGTTAACCCCTAGAATTTACTTTAGTTTTAGCGTAAGAGAGATATAAGGACGTAATCCCCCCGTACCTTATAACTTATGACAAGGCTTATAAAGGTCTTATTAGTATAGCCTTCGATCGGAAGCCTCTATTACTATAGTAACTAATTATATAGGCACCGGAATAATAATAATCCGAGCTAGTATAAGCTAACCCGGGCTTATAACCTGTCCGGAGGATAGGGTAAAGATACTATAGTAGTATAGCTAATTAGTAGGGATTATGGAAGTACTAGTTAGATAGTCGTATTAGAGTTATTCGAACTCTTAATATAGGTAACTTAATATATTAAGAACTTAGTAGAATAGCTATCTAGAGAGAGAGGATATATCCTTATATAGTTTAAAGGATACTAGTTATAGAACTATAAAGAAGGCTATAAAAGCTTAATTAGTAAACTTGATTATAAATCAAGTTTACTAGAAGCTTCTAGTCTATTCTAGATTAAGCTTATATAATTAGTTACGTACTATTACTAATACCTACTATTACTAAGGTCATAAGTAGTGTATTAAGCCGTAAAGTATCTAGAGAGCTTCTTTAACTAAATACTTAATAGGCTTTAGTACCTTCTATATTCTACTATTACTAATTATTAATAGCGAACTTATACTTAAAAAGCCTTAGTCTAGATTAAAAGATTTACTTATAATAATCTTAAGTAATACTAAAACTAATACTAGAAGTAAAGATAATTAACGTTCTAAAAACTCTTAAGATTCCTACTAACCACTAGAAACCTCTATAAGTAAGTTAAAATTATTAAAAGAGGCTTTAAAGAATAATACTCGATCTTAGTAGTAACTAAAGAAACGAACTATCTTACGTAAAGTATTTAAGTTATTATTAAATAACTAAACTAGCTCTTCTTCTAGAACCTTATAAGGAAAACCAGAAATCTCTAAAAAGAATTCTTCTAGCCTTTCTTTAGATCGCTTAACTATAGTATTAAAGTTAAAGTATTTAACTTCTCTTTTATAAAATCTTAAGAGACTTTAATTATATCTAAAGACTTCTAGAGTTCGCTAGCGGAGCGCTTTAAGAGAGAAGTAGGCGATCACTAAACGACTAGCTAAGAAAGCCTCCCTCTTAAGTATTACTACTTTTATTTAGAAGGTATTAGTTTAACCTACTTCTATATAAGATAAATCTATTTAATAATCTAAAAAGAGAGTTATACGGTATATCTAGTAAATATACTCCGTATTACTATTAACTACTAATAGTTTTTAGAAGATACGCTTTATATAAGATTAGAGGCTTTAAATATAAAAGTAACTTAAAGAATAAGAGCTACTTAATCCGTACTTCCGCGATTAACTAGAGATATCTAGGTTTTATAGTACCTAGTGATAGATAGTGATAAATAGATTCTTTATCTTAAATTATTAATACCTAGTGTCTAGATACTCCTAGCAACCTTTAGGAGCTACTATAGTCTTTAAGTATTGGTTATTAATATATGAGAGTTGGGAGGACTGTCGGAGTGATTACTGTATATAGATAATGACCATGGATTTATGGTCATTACACTCTTTGTAACTTTTGAAAAAAATCGCATCACGTGAAAAGTGGGTACACACCAATTTTACAGGTGTGGAACACACCAACTCCACTGTGCGCCCGATCCTTACCCCAAGGAACCAAGCAACTGCTGCGCCCAATCGGGTCTTAGGCGTGGCCCTGGCCTGCAGGGGCTGGTCGCTCAGGGTGAATCGCGGCCGAAAGCCCATGGCACCTGCGCAGCCACTGTGGCTCAGCGTCAGAGAGATAATCACTCATCCTATGACTTCACCGGCAGCCTCCAAACAAGGCTGCAATAAATCTTAGTACAGCCATATCTTTTCAGTTTTCTCTCTCATATCCCTGGTATCCCTTGTCATAGCGGTCGAGATGGTCGTCGACACATCATACTACGATGCCCTGGGCGTCAAACCAGATGCTACTGAGCTGGAAATCAAAAAGGCCTACAGAAAGCTCGCGATTACGACTCACCCCGACAAGAACCCCGGCGATGAGACTGCGCACGCCCGCTTCCAGTCGGTAGGAGAAGCCTACCAAGTTCTTTCCAACAAGGACACTCGCGCCGCCTACGACAAGTATGGCAAAGAAAAAGCGATGCCCAGCCAGGGCTTTGAGGATCCTGCCGAGTTCTTCAGCATGATCTTTGGCGGAGATGCGTTCGTGGATCTCATCGGCGAACTGACCCTCCTGAAAGACCTCACACATACCATGGACATCACCATGGAAGCAATGGAAGAAGAACAACTCTCCAAGGAGGCAGAAGAGAAGCTAAACGTGCACGACGCGCAAGAACAGGATACCACAAACGCACACACACCCGAGCCCGCCACTGCCGGCATGAGTGCAAAGGAGAAAGAAGCGAAAGAATACTCGGCGTCAGAATCTTCATCCGCACCACCTCCGCCGTACGTGTCAGGCGGTGAGGAAGGGTCCTCATCAACACCGAAGCCCTCCGGCTCCGGTACAAGCACACCGCAAAGACGATACCTCGGCCAACAAGCGATAATGGACCGTTCAGAGGAAGACGCCCGCATGGACGCCGCCGGCCTCACCCAAGAGGAAAAGGACCTGCAAAAGAAAAAGAAAAAGGGCGGTCTGACAAAAGAACAACGCGAGAAACTAGAGGCCTACGAGCGCGAACGCCGGAAGCAGCGCGAAGAACGAGTCGACACACTGGCCAAAAAGCTTATCGATCGGATCAGCGTGTGGACGGAAACCGACAAGGGCCCCGAAGTCACGCATGCGTTCCAGGAAAAGACTCGCCTGGAAGTCGAAAACCTGAAGATGGAGTCCTTTGGGATTGAAATCCTCCACTCCGTCGGGCAGACATATGTCCAGAAGGCAACCTCGTTCCTCAAATCCCAGAAATTCCTCGGTATATCAGGCTTCTTCTCGCGCTTAAAGGACAAAGGCACGCTCGCGAAGGAGACATGGAACACCATCTCCACCGCAATCGACGCTCAACTGACCATGGAGGAAATGGCCAAGCTAGAGGAGAAGGGCGGTGCCGATTGGACAGACGAGAAAAAAGCCGAATACGAGAGAAAAGTTACAGGCAAAATTCTCGCCGCGGCGTGGAAGGGTTCACGATTCGAGATCCAGGGAGTGCTGCGCGACGTCTGCGACAAGATCCTGAACGATAAGAGCGTTCGGTTGGAGAAGCGGGTGGAGAGAGCGCATGCCCTTGTTCTGTGCGGCACGATATATCAGAAGGTAAGCGCGCAACACTGCATTACATCTTGTCTTCTGAGACTAATCTTGCGACATAGGCGGAGCGCGACCCCGACGAAGAAGGCGACTTCATGGCCTTCGAACAACTCATGGCCGAGTCGATGAAAAAGCAAGAAAAGAAAAAGGAAAAGGAAAAACAGAAAGACACCACACATGACTCACAGCCACAGCAATCGCACAGCCATAGGCACAACTTTTTCGGCGGGGGGAGTGGTGAGAAGGGCTCACCGAGAGGATCGACGTCCGAAGCAAAGTAGTGGTCTCAACCAGATAGAATGCACTGCGCTGTCGGTGGTGTGCGGCGACACTTCACCAGCCGAAGGCCCTTTCTTTCTTGCGATGATCGGAAGTACAGAGCCGCGATGACCATCAGCAAAGGCAAAGCAACTAAGCACAGTAGGGCTTGAAACCGGTGCGGCAAAGCAGAGGCCTCGGAGCGAATCGTGTCGAGTCGATCTGATACTGGACGTTGGAGACCTCAGGTCCTCCTCTATGTTGGAGTGCAGCGCAGTCAGTCCCCCTCTTTCTGCTATTTCGATCGCCTGGCCTGTTTTTCGAGGATCGAAGACAAGCGTGGGCGTGTTATGCAGCAGGCTCTCTTGCTGCTTGTCGAATTCCATTTGTGGTGGCGCTTTCTGGATGAGAGCGTAGGATAAAGCTCCACATGTGTTGTCGGTGGATTGTCTCACCTTGCCAACTACATACCTTTAATGCGAGGATAGAATTTCAGTCCCGAATCACTACTCGGTCCTACTCCGTATTGCTGTCGCAGCCCTGTTCGAAGCCAAGAAAGGTGCAAAGTCATGGACATATGCCGTCTGTGGCGCTGCGTGCTGCGTCGCCAGGGTAGACGTCTCCACTCGACACCGAAGCACCGGCTGGGTAGATTTTGGTCAGGTTGAAAATCCCCCTGCTCCGCGTGAGGGTCTTCTCGAAGCAGCGGAACCGCCACGACTATACCATGCCATCCTCGTGAACCAAATTTGACTGTCACCACTCAAGGCACCAGGTCCCTTGTCCAGACGCGCCAGACACGTCAGACACGCCACGACCACCGATGCAAACCAGAGGAGTATTGTGGTTTATGTCATTGTCATTCTACTGTAGATGAGGTGAATCTAAGCACGGGGACCACTGGACATGCCACCACACACGCACATCCATGGTACCTGTACTGGATAGTCTTTGTCACTTCTCTTCTCTTCTCTCACTCTCTCCTGTTTCTGCTCCTCTTCATATTTCCAACAAACTTGAACTCCTAATCCTCCTTCTCGACGATGGGGTATCATTTACAATTTGGCAAAAACCACTCGGCCTCCAGTCAATCTTTCGGCTTTGTCGCTTGAATTATTTGATTCCACTTTAACTTGACTCCACTTCCCTTCACATGACCAAGCCGACTCCCACGGCAACCCAAGATGCTTTAAATTCTGCGAATGAAAGCTAGCCCAGCTAGTTTCATCGCACCTGGAATACAATGCTAAACCAGTATATCGTGCGTCGTAACAAAGGAGATGTGTTTTCAGCTTGTTAATTCAAGGGATCTGCAGTTCCATGTTGACGGACTCGAGCAGATCTGTCAGTTCGTCCAGCGAGGCAATGCCCATTGCGTCTGAGGTAGGCTCTGGCGCCATTGGCGGCGGCGGCGACATCGATGGCAGTTTTTCGGCTGCCCAGAGCTGTGCGTGATCTAGATTTGCTTTGGCGACACTGGGACTCAATAGCCCTTGCCTCGCCTCCATCTCTTCAATTCCACGGGCAAGTCCTCGCTCGTCGAGTTCATCGTCATTGAGAACCCTGCCTCCGAGGTTGACATCGCCGATCCCGACCCTATAGTCTAGGGCTTTGTTTCCTTCTCGGATTAAATCATCGGTGCACGTGAGACATCGTTTTATGCTCTGGCTGAGTCTCTGGGAGTCGATGAGGAGTTGTTGGTGGCGGGAGAGGTCTTGCATTAGGCGTTTCTCATCTCGTGCTCGTTGGCGCGAGCGTGCGGAGGGGCTCGTGACAGAGCCGGATTCGGTGGAGAGGAGGGAGGAGTCTTCGTCATCATGGTCGGAGAAGTCGCTTTCTTCATCGAAGTCGGACAAATGCTGGCCCTCGCTATCTATTTCTGTGACTGTGTCCAGGCTGAAGTTGGTTTGTTCGGAAACAGTTCGTGTACTTGGGGCGATGGATAGTCGTCCGGATCGAGACAAGCGGCGGTAACGTCGTAGCTCGGTCGATTGTTTGCGGAGTTCCCGCTCGAGCGTTTTGTTAATGGCTAGTAGGGATGAATTGGAAATTTCTAGGTCAAGCACTTTTCGCTCCCGGCGGGCGTTGGAAGCTAGGTCCACATGAGGCTGAATCGGGGTGGCCGGTTGCTCTGCGTTCTTCTCGGAGGGTGTTCCCAAGGGGAACGTGGCCGGTATTGCAATCTCTGACAACTCCGTGTCACTTGTGACAGAGGCGGTAAAGGTGTTAGTTGAGGCAAGGCTGATTGACCTGGGACTTAATGTGGCTGGTGATAGAAGACTACTTGCAGCAATGCGCGGGGACAGCGTAGGGGTGACTCGTAGATCCAACGGCTGAGGCGCCTGAGCTCGAGGACCGCTCAATTTCCGAGGCGATTGAGACGTTTTTGAGTCCACACTTAAGGATTTTCGATGGCCGTGCGTGCCAGGTTCGAAGGGGGTGACACCACTGGAGGAGCTCTTAGGACGTTCAGCTGTCGTTCTCGGTGCCGCTGCTGGAGATGATGTCGGCCCGGAATGGAACTTCCGAGGTGATGAGGGCTCTGGTGGTATTGTGCTGTAGGTTTTCTTAGGCGATTGAGGCGGGGTACCTCTACCCGCCGAAGTGTTCAACCTGTCGGTTGCAATGTGAGGCAGAATTGTACGTTTCGATTGAGCGTTTTGGGGTATGTCGTTGGCCCTGAAGAACTTCTCATCTGGCTCTGACCGTCCGTTGACATTATCCCTCGTTGCAGCCAGAGGCGGAGAGCCCACAAAGAAATGACCTGGCTTTGGCGGAAACCGGTGGCTTTCTTCGAGTCCTGGAGACCCAATGGCGGATTTGGCCTCGCTGGCATGGAAGAACTTTGATGACACGTCCTTAATCCCTTCGACCGCGCTCTTTGCGGCGGATACCCTCCGATGAACTGTCACCACAGGTGTTGCAGTAGTATTTCCAACCTTTGCTAGAGAAGGTGTGCTTGCAACAAGCCGTGGACTGGTGATCCCGAGCCCTTGTGCCGGTGATTTCTGCGACTCATTTCCCGACGATGCTCTCGATCTCTGCCCATTTGGAGGCACCCTAGGTGGAGGTGGAGGCAGCGGTGACTCTGTGCCAGCCCGGGATTGTCTCGCAGCAGATCGGGGCGTGATGTTCCCACTCAATGGCGTGGTCGTCTGATCGGGTTTCGCAGGGGACTTGGCTCTGACAAAGGGCAGGCTCGGCGAGGGAGTTGGCGACCCTGCGATCCGTGGAGTCAATGGGGTCTTAACATTGCGAAAGTTGGAGCTGAGGGCGGGTGTGAGTGGCTTCGAGGTATTCGATTTAGTCGGTCTGTCGGCGGGCATGGTTGCCGGGAGGGGTGACCGGCGAGAGCGAGAGACTTGAAGGGGCTGGTTGCGGTCTCGTTCTCGCATGGCAGCGATGTGAGCAGTTCACGTGCGGCTGGAAGAACATGGTCGATTAATGGAGGTGCACAACCGTTCTCTCGTTGTGGTGGTCATGGCAGGCAGCGGATGTCGAATGAATGTCAACAAGACTTGCGAGATGCACGCTGTGAATGGCTTAGTTTGGAGTCGGGCTCGTCATTGACCAGACACCCAATCCACCCGTAACGGCCTAGAATCCCGTGACTGGGCGAGCCTCCGGACACGCTCGCTCGGCTCACTCGTCCCTCACCGCGCCTTCCCTGCAAAAGTCGCGTCACCTTCACTTGGTGCTCAGCGC
The DNA here is from genome assembly GCA_000835435.1 of Phialophora macrospora. Classification (NCBI taxonomy): domain Eukaryota; kingdom Fungi; phylum Ascomycota; class Eurotiomycetes; order Chaetothyriales; family Herpotrichiellaceae; genus Phialophora; species Phialophora macrospora. The sequence goes on along the minus strand of KN846956.1, from coordinate 1,879,795 downwards.
TACCACTTTCTCTGCGGGAATAGCCATGTCCATCTTCGCTGTCACTCCAGTATTGCCATGACCTCAACTGACGCATATGATGTCTCTTCTTTAGATGTCAATCGAGCCGACGACGGCGACGGCAATGCGACCCAGGCAGACCCAGAGCAGGCAGCGGTGCCAGATGCATCCCAACACCATTCCCTAAGACACCATCTCCTTGGTCCGTCCCTGACAAAGGCTGGGCAAGATGGCGTGGATCAGAAGAAGGTCTCTGAGATTATCTACGAAGCGTCGAAAGGCTCGAAATATTTCATTAATGAGGAGGTCAAGGACAAAACCCTGACCCTGAAGATCGACCGCATTCTCAAACACAAGGCTCAATTGGAGAAACTGGACTTGAAGTCCGAACTCCGTCGAGCAGATGACTATATTGCCTCTCTCGAGCTGTCCAGAGACTTGTCGCAGTATGTTGTGCACATTGATTGCGATGCGTTCTATGCAGCTGTCGAGGAGATTGACCGGCCGGAGCTGAAGACTGTGCCAATGGCCGTCGGCCAGGGCGTACTGACGACATGCAACTACGAGGCTCGCAAATACGGATGTCGCAGCGCCATGGCTGGTTTTGTAGCCAAGAAGCTTTGTCCTCAGCTGATATGTCTACCTTTGAACTTTGACAAGTACACCGCGAAGGCCAAAGAGGTCAGGGCCATACTAGCTGACTACGACCCGCGTTTCGAAAGCGCCAGCATTGACGAGGCGTACTTGAACATCACAGAGTACTGCCATACTCATCACATTGACCCAGAAGCTGCGATCGAGCAACTCCGGAACGAGGTCCACGAGAAATGTAAGATCACGATCTCTGCGGGAATCGCGCCGAATGCAAAATTGGCCAAAATCTGTTCCAACAAAAACAAACCCAACGGTCAATTTCGCATCCCCAACGATCGAGCTGCTGTCATGTCATTCATGTCAACTCTTCCAGTCCGCAAGGTCAATGGAGTAGGCCGAGTGTTCGAGCGCGAACTTGACGCGATCGGCATTAAAACGTGCGGCGACATATATACCCAGCGAACATATCTGAACCGACTGTTCGGGGAAAAGGCATTTCAGTTCCTGATCCAGACTTATCTCGGCTTGGGGCGGACAGTGGTGCAACCTGCAGACCAGTATGAACGGAAGAGCGTTGGTACGGAAAGCACGTTCCGAGATATCAGCAGCAAAGAGGAACTCCGCGCGAAGTTGCGGCACACCGCCGAAGAGCTAGAGAAGGACATGGCGCGCGTCGAAGTCAAAGGGCGAACACTTGTGCTCAAAGTCAAGCTCCACACGTACGAAGTCTTCACCAGACAGTTCGCTCCACCCAAGGCGGTCCATCTTGCTGAAGATCTTTACAATTATAGCGTCCCAATGTTAGCTAAGCTTGAGAAGGAGATACCGGACTTCAGGCTTCGTTTAATGGGATTGCGGTGTACGCACCTCGTAAGCACGAAGAAAGACAAAGGTGACTTCTTCCGCCGAAAAGTCAACACTACCCACGCCAATGAGAAACCCACCGATGATGGCGAATGGGAAGTGTGGCCAGACACCGAGTTTGAAGATGCAGCACGACAGGAGCGACAAGACGAGATGGAGGAGCTAGAGCGGTTGAGCCAGGAACAAGAACATCCACAGCAGCAAGCTCATGACCCAACGTTCGACGCCGACGTGGGAGAGGGATATCCTTCTACCGCGGATTGGCACGAACCTTTTGGGCGATACAAATACGGTAGTGAACCAAATTCCCCGGTTACAGTCGCTAGGGCAGGACATTTGAGGAATCAAGGTGCAGCACCCACCCCAAGCAAGCAGAACGCGGTACAGTTGTGGGAATGTCCAATCTGCCAACTTCCGCAGCCAGCGAACGATCGGGATTTCAACCACCACATTGACCTGTGTCTTTCCAGGCAGACGATCAAAGAGGCTGTCGCCGAAACCGACGTACCTCCTCGCGCCACCTCTTCCCGACTTTCTCCAGAGCCCGTCTTGCCTAAGAGGTCTCAGTCGACGAATTCCACCAATGGCAAGGCAAAGAGGAAGGCAGCCGGCAGCATATCGGAGCCCGGCGACTTTGTTCCAGGCAGGAAGCAGAAGAGGTTGTTTTTCACTTGAAATGTACTTGGAGATACCCTGCAGCTACAGTAGCTGTTCATGAGACACGAGAAATGATATTGGTCCACAGGACCATGTAGCATCGACGAGCATGAAATATCTCAATCGGCCTACTGCCAAGTAAGGACTAGAAAAACCACGTGGAAAGAGCAACTGCTGTGTGGGTTCTTTGGTCGTAAAAGTAATGCATCGATTGTATTCCGTACAGTGCGACGTAATGTAGGTGCCGCTATGTACTCGTCCTCGTCAGTGTCCTCAATCCGTCCGAAAGAAAGGCTAAGCCCACAGAATATATATATATACAGTAGAGGTGGTCATGGAGGTCGACGCACACTCGCAGACCGAGCGAGTGAGGGAGACTAAGATCCTCCGTCCGACCGACCGACCGATCGAACGACCCCAAGTCAGACGCAACACACATTGAGTGTGAAGCTCTCTCGTCAGTTCTCGGGCCTTTGAAGTGTGAAGCTTGACGCTTGAAGCCTGAGCCGCGTTCGCCTGTGCCTGCGATGGAACAGTGGAATATTGGGATACCATGGGACTGGAATACCGGATGACTGGAACACTAGGACACTGGGATTGCTGCAAGACTGAGCAGTTGTGCCTTTTGCTCACTAGATTTCCCATCTCAGTCCACGCTTCGTTTGAGGGCTGCCCGGACTTTTTAGTCGTCCCCCTTGACCTTCTGATCCCAGGTACGAATGTGGAGTACCGGGTTTCACTATCAGGAAGTTTGCGAAAGAGTCCGTAGCCGTTGTATTAGCACCAGTGCGAGCGCGAGGCAGGTCGAATTGGCTGTACGAGTACCAGGGTGGACATTAAGTCCGTAGCTGGAGATGAGTGGTTATTGGCATCATCTGCTTTGCTGGGGTTGATTAGACTGATAAATGGGATGGATGGGTTGGTGGTAAACTCGAACTTGACCTTCAACCGCAATCCGATGCGTCCAGCGGGTTGACCGCACTCGGTGCCAGGTTGGTGGGTTGTCCATTCGATTTCCTCCGGGCTTCTGAGGCGGTCCACCTCTTTGAAGGACAGCACGAGGACACCATCTCCGCCAGATCATTCGACGGTGGTCAATCCTGCAACTCTAGGTGTCGTTCTTTTTGGGCTGCTGGGCATCAAGTTGTCGGACTGCACTCACTACCCCTGCCATTACATTGCCTGCGAGTGGATGGCGCTGGCAATAATTTCCACATTCGCAATCGTAAAAGGTTGCAGCCAATCTATTAACGCGTCCAGGCCAGGGTGACTAGCTATTGCCCCCGACCGGCCCTCGGATCGGCGCTCAGTTCAGCCACAGGACTTCGCTCGGGCGTGTGATCGAGTTCCGCGAGAGATTGATGATGCAACTCTGCCGGCTGCCCGTGATACACCCCATCCTGGTAGGGTGTATTGGCCTTATTCTCGTGCGGGAAACTGGCAGCGTCGGACCCTTTGTCGGGGTTTGCAAGTTCTTGGACCTGAGCCTGGAGGAGTTGCTTTCGCTTGATGTTTCTTCTCAGCCGGAAGAACCAGAACAGAATGGCCACGAGGGCGAGGACGACCACCGCGACCGCGACGCCGATGCCGGCGGCGGCCCCGCTCGAGAGACCACCAGACTGGTGCAAGGACGGCGAAGCTATGGCGGATGTAGAAGCCGAGGAGGTGGCGGTGGACGAGGAAGATATCTGTGTTGGCGAAGCCGTGGTCGAGGTCGCGCTCTGCGTCGTCGAGGTGCTCGCAGTAGCGGTTGCAATGCCCGTTGAAAAGGCCGGATCGTCAATCGGCATGATGGATTGGAACGCCCATTTCACGCCCTGGTCGGCCGTGTCGTTGGTGAATGCCACGATGTTGGACGTGTTCACGAATAGGTGATAGTCCGAGTACAGCGGGTTGGAGTTGCTGAGCTTGATGTCGAAGGTGCCGTCTCCGTTGGACGAGAGGATCCATTGTCGCTGGATGTCGGTCGCCGCGCCGAGCGCCATGCACACGTCCGTGTCGTCGGGAGATGCGTCGGTCGGTGCCGTTGCTGCGAGTACAGGATTTCCATCAGCTCTCTCCCTCTCTCTCTTTCTTCACACACTGATGGCTATGCTGGCGGGGTGCAAAACAGGAACACATACTCGACGTCAAATGCGTACACTGCGACATGTACGCTCCCGAGCCCGTGATCTGGGCACGGAAATTCCACCCCCCTCCATCATCACCATCACTACCTTGGACGGGGAAGATCTGCCACCGCTGCTGCGGCGACGTGAGGTTCGTGTCAAAGAAATAGATCGCGGTGTGACTGTCGCCGACTCGCAGTGAGTCGACGCTCGGGTCGAACAGCTCGTTAGAGATCTGATACCAGACATTGGGATCGATATTGAATTCGTTGGCCATAGCTCACGACGGGCGCGCGCGAGAAGCGCAAACGGAAGCGTTGATTGACGGGTTTGACAGAAGAGCCAGGTGGGTGGAAGCCCTGGGATACGCAGTGAGACGAAGGACAATGAAGAGAAGGTGAGTTCCTAGTACGCAGGAGGCCCAAAGCACTCAGTGAAGGAGGGGGGGAGGGGCCTCCGACAGCTGGGCTCCCGCTGTACATAGTAGGTGGAAACGCAAGCAACGGGCATATTGGGTGCAAGCAGACAGACTTTTTCCATGGATCCAGTGTTTCGTCGAACTTGGCTGCCCCGTTCTGGGTACACAGGAAAAGACGGCCCGTGGTTGCTCCAACGCCCTTGTCGTCGCCCGCCCGTCTGGGAGGTGGGAATCGCTGGCATCGCGAACTGAAGGCCTCGAACCACTGGCGGGACAGGGCTTTGGAAGGCGCAATCTCTGGCAAATTCGCCTCCATTGTTGAACAGGCTGTGTTTTGAATGGGGCCAAAACGGGACGGCTGGCTATGATCCATTGGCTGATCTGGAGCTTGTCGGTTCTGAGACACCCGGGGCGCCTTAGCGCTAGTATTGGCGGCTACAAGGCTCCCTGTAGCGAGGTAGACCAGGTACTGCATGCGGGTTAGGGCTGCGGGGGGGGCGGGTGGGAAATAAGAACACACTACTGGGTATACTCGTACTCGTACTGTAGAGAATCATGCACGGAGATACCATGTGCTCCGACTGGCCATCTTCCTGTCCCAGACTCATCGCCTCTTCAGCCTTGTCACCAGTAGATATACTCTGTACAGCCACATAACCACGCTCGTAGGCGAGATAGAGACGCCTCTCCACAGATCCGGCACATCTTTCCACCGCGACGTTGTGGTGTTGGGACTTAACGGTATTTGGTCAGCAGCGAGGTCAATAACCTTTTACTCGTGCACCATGTGTCCCGTTCGCGTTTGGGGTCGGTTTTTTCCGTCAAAGCCTGTTCCGCCAGTACGATGCTCGCAACCGTCTCGCCGACCTGCAAGGCCGTCTTCCCCGTGTTGGCCGCCACGTTCTGCGGTTCGATCGACAGATCTGCGACCTTCAGGCTTTGCACGCCGTACACGTTCAGGTCTCTGTCAGCCAGCTCGTGCAGGGCCATCTTCGCAGGACCAAGAACGTGCCAGGTGGTCTGGATGTTTTCGCGGGTGAAGTTCTCGATGACCTGCTCGTCCTCTCCCGAGTACTCGATGTTCTACATGCCAGGTCGTCCGGCAATCGGGGTGTCCAACGGCTTGCACGCTGGTGGTGGTGAGTTCGCGGCAAACTTAGGGGGGCCAACTGCGAGTTCTCCACGGTACATCTTGGCCCGGTACTTCTTGCAGGCCCAGATTTGCTTCTGGAGGTCGACGTCGTGCGTGTCGGTGGAGAAGCCCAGGTCGAAGTCGATCGGACCCTCCCAGTTTGGGCCCGTGACGTGTAGTTTTCCCCGCGAAGACGGGTAGGCTGTATAGGGCGCGACCGACACGTACGCCTCAACGGGAACCTAGGAAACTACGAAAAGGTAAGCCCCGATCTCTCCACTTCGCACATTCCTTGGTCAACGTACCTCGAAGCCAGCGAAATCAACATCAAGCAACTTCGGCGTCTGTACCGCAGGTGTTCCATCGAAGGATGGCACTCTTGTTGAGTATGACCTCGTCAACGAGCCTTGGCCTTGCGTATGATCGCGTCCACTGTCTCGTGGGGCTTCAAGTCGGTCCGGTAAGGTAGAACATTACATTGTGGACTTGATAGTCGTTTCCGACGGCTAGAAGATCCTCCACCACCGCGACGGCAGCGCTTTCCAATAAGGTACCCTCTTGTCCCCGACCCCTGAGCGCTCCAGCACCAGCGGCGAGCTGATGGCACCACATGAAACTACCACAGGCTTCCTCGCTGATGGTAGTTGTGCTACCAGCCACGCGGTCTGTGCCTTCCATATAATTCGGGTTACGGGTCATTGGACCCCTGTGGCTCTTTTGGTCCCATCAAGCAGGACGCCGCCGCCCACTTTAGTCTCTCACAACACATGGAGATTCAGGTGCTTGCCGTCGCATAACTCGGATGAAGATAGCAACGAGCCGTATCCTGGCGCCTCCCTTCTGGAGACACATACCGCATCCTTGCTGTTTGTTCCTCAGGCATCGGGTAACGACAAGTATTACTCCCGACGAAGAAGCAGAGGTATCAGAGACATGTTACCCGAATAGAAGGCTTTAAAGCGTTCGTCACAACTCAGGTCGAAATGGCTACGTGAGACCATAGCATTCGAACGCCACACACCGACATCATGAACCTTCCCCGCAAACTGGAGGCGTGGGGTACTCGCTTGTCACGCGTGTCGCAATCTGACAGCACCTCGGCCAAACGTGGGTTCTCGAGAGGGGAGAGATTCTGGTCTTCGAGAATGGGCAAGGTTCGAGGACCCCTTTGCCCGCGTCTTACTGTCCCTCGACGTGGTGCTACTTGAAGCCCGCCACCCTCTCCCCCGGGACCTATTAATCAACTAATTGAGAGAGGGATACCGAGAGTTCCGGCAAAATCATTCGATTTGTTAAACATGAGCTCCTCTGCAGACCGGCGCAGCGGGCAGTTAAATCTGCTCTTTGTCCGCCATGGAGAGACCCAGGACAATATCGACAAGATTCTCCAGGGCCTGCGAGACACCAGCCTGACCGAGAAAGGGCTGAGAGAAGGAGAGGCCCTCGCCAAGAAGCTACAGGACCAAAAGATCGACGCCGTTTACCACTCGCCGCTGACACGCATCGTCCAGACGATTCGACCGATCCTCGCCGCCCGGTCTGATATCCCGGTGCACGCGGATGCAGCTCTCACGGGCCAGTCGCTCGGTCAGCTCGAAGGCGGCTCGTACGATAGTATCAACATGAGCAATCCAAGAAGCGCGGACGGCCAGCCCGGGGTCGAGCTCTTTGATGACTTCGTGAGACGGCTCAAGAAGGTGTTCGCGGTCATCGTGGGCACCGAGTCTCGGCAAGTCGGCGAGCAGGACAGGACGGTCCTGATCGCGACCCACGGCGTGGGCATCACTTCGTTGTTCAAGGCTCTCGAGGCAAGCCCGTCGTGTGAAGCATTCAACCCACAGCTTGCTATTCGAGGGCCCGAAGCGTATGAAGTGAGATGGACTGACAGCGATGATGTGGCCAAGATCGTGGTCCCGCGACCGAGAGACCTCCCCGTCACGGATGGATCTCTGGACTGGTCCGCGCTTTCAGGTCAACCTTTTATAATTGAGCGCTGGGGCAAGAGAGAGAAGGCATTGTAACAACGAGACGACCTCTAGAACAGGAGGGGCCAAGTTCTCAAAGGGGATGAGACCGAGAGGCCCAGTTAAAGCGGCGGGCGTTGCTGGTGACTGTCAAGAGTCTCAGGCAGTATCCTAGACCTTAAACTTCGCAACCTGCTGTGCTGTGCTACACACTGTCTCCCGTCTTGTCCGACACTGTTCATAGAGTAGAACCATGTACGCTAGTGGTAAGTTGGTTGTCGTTGAGCCCTCGCCGTGACACTCAGCTCGATCGCTGTATCTTTACGTGAAACCCGGAAACACCGACGCTGCAAGGTGGGGATTGGGCATCCTCGGACTGAAAGATACAAGTCGCAACCCACCGCTCGCCCAATAGACACGCGCCTGGGATACAACGGCCTGTCGTGGTTTGCTCGGGCGCCTTCTGATCACCACATGCCACGTCGGCCACGTACAGAGCTGAACGGAGATAGAGAATGAATATCAGTCCTGCCGCTCGCCATGGCAGCATGGTCACTGTTCACCGCCAACGGCTACGCAAGGGACGCAGGGTATGGAGCACCTCATCCTTCCACCAGGTCAGAAACACCTCCAGATCAGCTACAACGTCCGGGAGAAAGGATACTATGACCACAAAGGCTTCAAAGAGTATCCCGCCAGGCAAGGCTACAGCCCGGAGGACCTCTCCGGCGAGAATGGGTTTGGCGGCCGCAACAACGAAGACGTCAAGCAATTCTTCCAGACATGGCTGTTTTTCGGGCTCGTCATTGAATTCTTTGCCGCGTTTGGCATGGATGTCACGACTGAGCAATTCTTGGCTCCGAGAATAGGCAGCGAACAGAACCGGACAGTCGACACGAGCAGTCTGCCGGGGTTGCTCGTGAAATTGAAGCAGTCTTGGACGAAACCGAAGCATCAGCCGACTGCCACGACTGTCAGCCAGATGTTGACTCTCGCGCAGGATACCCTCGACCGCTTCTGCACGTATGTCCCCAAGTCATCAACCGCCATAGGCACGTCGCGACCGTCGTGGCCGGTGTCGGACAGGGTGTCCATGTCGATCATGGCGATCTGCAGCACGCTCCGAGGGGCTGCTGCAGACATCTTGGATATGGTGGTCACTCTGCAGGTCGACAAGGGAACCGCGACCTCGTCGCTGCTGCGTAGCCGGCTCGAGCAGAAATGGTGCAAGTACGACGTGGCCGTGGCCATGGACAACTTCGAAGTGGATGGTCACTACTACCTGGCGGCTGCGCCAGGCCAATCCCCGGAATATCTCGCCGCGCACCGCAACTGCACAGAGGACGGTTGTCTTTTCGTCATGGACGAGAAAGGGTACCTCACCCGGCATGCTCCCGAGTTCCATAAACCGGGATGCGCAGAACATATTGCGTGGGGCGGTCAACTGGGACCGGAGAGGACAATGCACGACTGGGTCGAAGCGGTGTGTCAGATCATCGATCGGGACGCCACTCCGTACAGTCTCTGGGTCGCACAGTATCGCAAGACATGGTCTGTCGAATATCACATGACGGGAAAGAGGAAGCCCCCATACGTGGCAATCTCACACATGTAAGTGTCCGGCCCTGTCAAGGTGGGAATTGTCGCTTGTTATTCCTGCAATGCCTAACACAATCTCCATCGCGATGCAGCTGGTCAGACGGCCTTGGAAACCCGGTCGAGAACTCGCTGCCTGAATGCCAGATGGAACGGATCCAGAGCATGGTCGACAAGATCGACTATCCAGGCCGCAACGGCGAGAAAACGGTCGGCTTCTGGATGGACACGCTGTGCGTCCCCGTGCAAGACCAACTGAAAGCGTACCGCAAGAAGTCGATTGCCAATATGCGCTACATCTACCAGAATGCTGCTGCTGTGCTGGTCCTGGATCCGTGGCTTCAGCAAATCCCATCGACAGCGACGACGCCCGAGATCCTCGCGCGTCTTTGCCAGTCCGCTTGGCTTCGTCGGCTGTGGACTCATCAGGAGGGATTCCTGGCCAAAACCGTCTACCACCAGTTCCAAGATAAAGGCGTGGATATGAAAGACGTGGAGAAACGGAGGGAACAGTACGAGCAGGAAATAAAGGCGAAAGGGATCTACTCGAAGTTCCTGTTCGACGCGCAGATCCAGGCCATTGAGCCATATTCGATGCTCAAGATGGGCATCGAGTATAAAGATGATGGGGACGGGATCCAGACTTTGCCGGAAGACGCATTTGAACCTCTCGTCCTCTCGCTGGAGCTCCGTCGCACGACTCGTGCAGGGGACGAAACTCTCTGCTTGTCTAGCATCCTCAGCCCCATGGGCCTCGACGTCAACACTTATCTCGACATTGATGGTGAGAATGTGGCAGAACGTCGCATGGTCCAGTTTTACAAAGACATTCAACGGTTCGATCCAAGAATCGTCTTCAACACGTACCCGAGGTTGAGTATCGACGGGTTCAAGTGGGCGCCGTTGTCGTTGATCGGACACCGATCCGAGGAGCTCATGCGCCGAGGTGAACACAACGAAGGGGAGGAGGTGGATGTCGCAGAGGAGTTCACGCAGCTGAAGCAGATTGATGGCAAATGGGGTCTCCCGGTCAAGTATCCTGGATTCATGATTCGATTCACCGGCTCGACTGGTGGGCGTACCTTCGCCATTTCCCACGGCTCGTCCAGCGATGGCACAGTCGGCAACCTTCTGAACGGCTATCTGCCCCCCACACCCGCCAAACTGTTGGAGAAGGCGGCCAGCAAGACCGTGTCAAGGTTTGGTGGAGTGTTGCCGTCGAAAGTCCTGCCCTATCTTCCCGGCAGAAACCCTGCGACAACGGCGACCAGCGAACACATTCTGGTGAGGCTCTCACAAGTCGACAGCCAATGGCACCCTGATCCACGTGAGTCCTACGGCCTGATCATGGCATGCTCCCTGAAGCAAAGGGCTGTTGGCAGCCATGCAATTGCCGTGGTGGGCTCAGTTGTGAAAGGCGCTTCTGCCGCTGGTAAGCAATACCTCCGCCTGAGCCATATCTGCCATGCGACTGTGCAGAAGCGGAGGGGCAGTCCTCCTAGTGATGTTGAGTGTGTGGCATCGGATGAGCTTAGTGACGAGACGGAGTGGTTTGTTGGGTAAGAGATGTCAATGAGGTCGAGTCGGCATCATGTCGAGTAGTTTTTAGGATGGGTGAAAAAGGCAGGAGATCATTTTATCTTCAGCTCTCCTGCCGCCATGGTCTGTCTGTGGCTGCGTCAACCCGCCTCGCCTTGACTCCTCGTACCCGCTGCACATGCTGTCTGCTGTATGATGTGCATATGTATGCATCGTCGACGGCATGTGAAGGTCAACCCACGCTTCGTCCGCCAGCTAAGCCCAGGCGGGCAGATGGGTGGGATAGGGGTCCAGAATGGGGGGGACCGGGGCGTTCGCTTACCCCCCGCTAGGCAGGGGCTTCGCTCACGCAGATGATGGAATCGCTTGACGTCCGTTTGTTGAGAAAAAATGGTGCAATGGTGTAATGTCTTTCTGCCTCGTTCCATTTGTTAGTTTTCAGATTAACGTTGGCGGCGGACACAGACACCCTTCGTGCCCTTCCTATCACGACGGCCGCCTGACCCACCGCAGGCACTGCACCCACACACCCACGGCGCCACGTATCGCTGGACGAACTGTCGCCCAGTGACCGCATCTGGTGATAGCTGCTTTAACATTCCTTTCAAATACCGCATGCATGACACCGTCGGATCGTAGCAGCGACTCGTCCGGGGGAGATCTGATATACACGCCTCCCGGGACCGACTCGCCTTTACCTCCACCTCCACCTCCCTTTTCTCGAGCCTCTGTGCGTCCCGCGAGCCCCTTACGTCTGACCTCGTTACCACAGCCCATCAAAGAGGAATTTCGGGCAGAACGCCAGTACGGCAAAGGGGTGCACTTCGATCCAGATGCCGACCCCCGGGAACACGACGACGACGACGAACACGACGAAGACCCTACAGACATGGCAGGACCGGCGAGCATGCTCCGGCCCACGGGCCCGGAGTCGCACGAACCCTTGTTAAGAGAAGACAAACAATCATCGAGAGGCAGGCCCGCGAGTCCCCACGAGGCCGGCTCAGCAAGACTCCCGCTGTCACGGAGGAGCACTTTCCGCTCGCGGTCGCCCTCGTACACGCACTCGGAAGACATGGTGCGGCGGAAATACATCTACGCTTCCTTCTTCCTCGTCCTGTCGCTGGTCTCGTTCGTCGTCCAGACCGAGACGGCCGTCTACATCCAGCACGAACTGGGCTGGAACAAGGCATACTGCATGATGTACCTGACGCACGGGTCGTGGATCTTCCTGTGGCCCATCCAGCTCCTCTTCCTGCGCATCCAGAAACGCAAGCTCTCCTGGCCGGCCTTTTGGCGCAGACACGTCTACCTGGTCCGTAGCACGGCGCAGATGGTCCGCTCGCAGGAACTGCACCAGCACCTGTCCAAATCCCAGGCCATGGCCTCGCCGTGGCCGTACATGATCAAGACCACCGCCTTCATCACCACCTTTCTCACCATGGCCGGCGGGTCGTGGTACGTGGCCGTGGACCTTACCTCCCCGTCGGACTTGACGGCCATCTACAACTGCTCCGCCTTCTTCGCCTACGTCTTCAGCATCATGCTCCTGCACGACAAACTCCGCTTCGACAAGGCCCTCTCGGTGGCACTGGCCATCATCGGCGTCTTTGTGGTCGCGTATGGCGACAAGGACGACGGCACGCCCGGCGCGGAAAAGGGCTTCGGCACCAAATTGATCGGAAACATCGTGATCGGGATCGGGTCGGTGGCGTACGGATTCTACGAGGTCTTGTACAAGAAATACGCCTGTCCGCCAGAGGGAACTAGTCCCGGACGAGGCATGGTCTTCGCCAACACCTTCGGCAGCATGGTTGGCCTGTTCACGCTGACCGTGCTATGGATCCCGCTCCCCATTCTGCACTGGACCGGTCTTGAGACGTTTGAGATCCCGACCGGCCAGGCCGCCTGGCTTCTCTCCATCAGCACGCTTTCCAACGCCGTCTTCTCCGGCAGTTTCCTCGTCCTCATGTCCCTCACGTCCCCGGTCCTGTCGTCCGTCGCCGCTCTCCTGACCATATTCCTCGTTGGAATCACGGATTGGATCGTCACGGGCAAACCGTTGAGTGCAGCGGCGGTGGCCGGGTGTACCCTCATCATCGTGGCCTTTCTCATGTTGAGTTGGGCCACGTATCGAGAGATGAAAATGGAGGAAGCAAAGAGGGAAGGCGAGGAGGACAAAGTCTTCGACGAGGATGAAGACGACCTGCTGCGCGATGATGGAGCGGACGGCATCTTGGGCGCCCACAGAAGAAATAGTTGACGGATACAGAGTTACTAGACGGATGATTTGATGAGACCGGTCGGCGTTGGTGTTGGCGGTCTTACATGTTTTTTGAAGTGCATTATCAGCTTTGAGAACTTCGAATCGCCGCACTCCGCTCTCACAGAGACGGATAAGATACGACGGCTTACGGCCACGCCTATGATGCGTCGTGAGGGCGTGGCATGGGGTGGCGTAGCGTGGCACATATAGACCAGACACTATGCCATATACTGCGGTATACCAACACCACAAGTGATGAAACGGCTCGTTTTGCATTCTGTCTAGACGATAGAGAGTACTCGTAGTACCTGAAGTCACCACGTGACTGCATCGCCTCCTTATCCGTGCCTGCCGTGCATTTGCCGAGGCACGGGCTATGATTATCCCCATCACTCATCAGCGCGTGAGCATGGCCGCTCTTACCACCTCCTGTATATTCCTGACTTGTGGATGACGCGCGCCTTGATTCTTTGTTCGTCTACCCCCTATGCTCCTGGGTTAGAATAGACAGGATAGAAAGTTTTTGCGATTTCAGAACGGCATAGACAAGGCGCTCAGACTGTGGGACATTAAAGGAAACCTAAGAATCCTAGCAGCTTTCCTTGGGCCAAGCCAAACGAGACGGAAGGACGGTGCTGACTGTACGGCTAAGATGGAGATCCATCCAGATTTCAACATTCCATGGTGCAACGCTCTTCTTGCATCGAACATATCAGACATCGAGATTCCCAGCCGGCGTCGACCTGAGCCTGGTGATCAGGTCTCCAACAGCATGTTCCAGCAAACGCTTTACACACCGTCCGCCATCCGGGCCCAGATCAATTTCAGGCGACCGGCCCTCGAATCCGAGTCTCTTACCTCCTGGGAAATCTGCTTCCTGTTGTCCCTCGGCTCCGGAATCGACGGCAAGTCGGGTCGGGCACACGGAGGGTTCAACGCCCTAATATTGGACCAGATCACAGGCCTGACAGCATCCGTGGTGTCGGGTAGCTTTGCGCCGGCGACGGCAACAATGACTGTGGACTACAAGGCGCCGATCAATACGCCGGGTGTCGTGCTCTGTCGTTGTTGGCCGATGGAAAAACAGGGCAGGAAGACGTGGTTGAAGGCGAGGATTGAGGACGGAGAAGGGAACCTGCTTGCGGCTGCGAAGGCCTTGTTTATTGATCCAAAGCCAGCGAAGATATAGAACCCCAGGCTGGCGAAGGTTAAAAGATTGCATCTTCCTTGGATCAATCCGCCTATTGGTGAAAGCTGGCTGGCGGTGACTTCTCAAGGGCAAGCTGTCCAGCATAGCTAGAAGTCTTCAGTCACCGCAGCCTGGCTAAGGGTATAAGCAGATCGGAACGTGTGGTGTAAACACCTCCGAATCTGTGCTTTTTGATCGGTTCAGCCCTTCAGGTGCTAGTTTGCTCTGGAGGCGTCAGAAGATGCTTGGGGTCTTCGCTTCGGGTTCCACCAGGAACTGTTCCAGTCCCCAACCTGAATCAGTACCCAGCTCTGACAATGGAGCCCTCGTCCATATCATGCAACACAATAACCTTTTAAAGTTTCGAGTCCGAGGTCACAGACTTCTCACCATGTTCGCGTGTTTGAGTTCCACAGTGTCGGGTTCGGGATTATTATCACACGTACTGGGTAGGTTTGCGTTGTCTGGCACGCGACGAATCCAGCCGAGAGAATCCAGATCCATTCCGAAGGCATCCGTTGGTGGCCAGTGACTGCTTGACGTTACCGTGAATAACATGCCTCGGGGTGAAATATCTGTTTCAAACCCAGCTCTCTCTTGCGTAATACTTTTCAGAACAAGGCCGCTGCCTCGGACGGCTGGCGCAGTGGATCTGCTGTTGCTAACAAGACTTTGTTGTTTACGAACTTTGCGGAAAGAGATGGCGCTGGAAATCTGCCTTGATGATACTGGAATATGATCTGCTGACTTCGTAGATCAATTCCAGCTCACGACAAGAAGGGCTCCTGATGCAACAAATGAATGGGGTCTCATCGGATTACTCGAGGTTGCGGAGAGGAAGGATGAAGTAACGAGCTCAGGATGTTGTTCAGCCAATCTTCGGCGGGGAACTGCAAAACTGGTCAGTTCTGATGCCAGAATTCCTCCAGACCTGACAGCTCGCTTTTGCTGGCTTGTGCGAAGAAGTAAGCCTTGCGCCCAAATTCGCGCCTCATCGATGACAACATATGCGATAGGTTGAATCCTGGTCGACCACTCCCCGGAAGGATCACAGATTCCTACGAGTACAGCTTGACCAATTCGATAACCTTATTGAAGTGGTGGGAACCAGGGCATTGTTCGTTAGCAGACTTGGTACCTGTGAGATCATATGACCTAAATGGAGGATCTGTAACAGTTCATCATTAGCCATCTAAAGACGCCCGACTTGCCATGTTTTCATGACAGTTCGCGTGGCCCAGAGTCGGCTTCAGTTATCGTTGAGTTACCAGGTGGTTACGTCTCACCCGGCGATTACATAAACAATTCTTGGCAATTTGGTGGGCTGTAGACGTGCGGACTGGCCGACCTTGACTTCGTTGCGCACGCAGGGAGTGCTCCTGTGAAGTGACAATTACCATTGCTGTCACATCAACTCCCTATTACTTGGAATCTAGCTCTTCTCCATCAAGCACTGGGACTAGAAGACATCAGATCAGCACCATGGCCGAACCTCCCATCGGTGCGACCCCCTCCCCAAGTCCTCTCATATTGAACTCCTGCTGACACAGGCACCACAGTTCTCGATGGAGGTACCGGTTTCCTCAAAGTCGGCTATGCCGCTCAAGTATGTCTAAGAGAGACCTTTTGCGCTGCTTTCACGTACCGGTCGAGCTAAGCAATCACCGTCCAGAACTTCCCCGAATACCAATTCCCCTCCATAGTCGGCAGGCCGATTCTACGATCGGAAGAGAAGGCAGGCGACATCGTGGTCAAAGATATCATGTGTGGAGATGAGGCTGCAGCAGCAAGATCCATGCTGCAGATAAGTTATCCTGTACGGTGGTCAGCTCCTGGACAAGTTTATCAAGAGGCGCTGACGAGGACATCTGCTGGTAGATGGAAAACGGCATCGTCAAGAAGTGGGACGACATGCAGCATCTCTGGGATTTCACCTTCTTCGAGAAACTGAAGATCGACCCGACGGGCCGCAAAATCCTGCTGACCGAACCGCCCATGAATCCGCTGAAGAACCGGGAACAGATGTGCGAGGTCATGTTTGAACGCTACGGCTTTGGCGGCGTGTACGTGGCGATCCAAGCCGTGCTTGCTCTATATGCTCAAGGTCTCTCTTCGGGAGTCGTCGTCGACTCCGGCGATGGTGTCACACATATCGTGCCCGTATACGAGTCCACGGTTCTGAACCATCTTACCCGCCGCCTCGACGTCGCCGGCCGAGATGTAACACGCAACCTCATCGCTCTTTTGTTGAGAAGAGGTTACGCCCTGAATCGAACGGCCGACTTCGAGACCGTACGCCAGATCAAAGAGAAACTATGCTATGTCTCGTATGACCTGGGTTTGGACCAACGGCTGTCAGAAGACACGACTGTGCTGGTCGAATCGTACACCCTGCCCGACGGACGGGTGATTCGGGTCGGTTCCGAACGATTCGAAGCGCCCGAATGTCTCTTCCAACCTCACCTCGTTGATGTTGAGCAACCTGGTATCGCCGAATTCCTCTTCAACACCATTCAAGCCGCCGACGTAGACGTTCGCTCATCATTATACAAAGCCATCGTCCTTTCCGGTGGTTCGTCCATGTATCCCGGCCTACCCTCTCGCCTGGAGAAGGAACTCAAACAGCTATGGCTGACGAGAGTCCTTGGTGGAAACCCAGAGCGATTGAGCAAATTCAAGGTGCGGATTGAAGACCCGCCTAGACGGAGGCACATGGTGTTCTTGGGTGGTGCAGTCCTAGCCAATATCATGGCGGATAAAGAGAACATGTGGGTCAGCAGGCAGGAATGGGCGGAACAAGGGCCGAGGGTGTTAGAAAAGCTGGGACCTAGATAGTGACACGAAATCATCTACTGCCTGACAGAGGGGCCAGAATAGCCTGTCTCAGTGGACGGTGGAAAAGACGCAACAGGAAAACCCTGTCTCCAGCAAGCCTGATTCAATCGAAAACACGCCTGGTCCGATCGAGCTTTTCCTCCGCGCTCGGTCGAACAAGAATGCAGATATAAAGGCGTAGGGCCTACGACACGAAGGGAGCGGGAATTAGACATGAAGGAACCTTCGCTCAGGAATGGCTTTTGCTGGCGCCTGACCTCTGGCGAGCGTGTCACCTAAATGGAGCCGCAGTCGACACCGGCCTCGTAGCCTCGTGGTTCGCAGCCTCGCCTCGCCAGGGTTTCCCCCACAGTCTCCACATCGAGTGACTGGTCAACTTTATTGTTTGCCTTGCAGGTAACGAGACGCCTTTGCGTTTATCTGTACCTCTGCTTCACATGCGCCACATCTGTCAAGATGTAGCACCTTACCACCGACATTGAACAACTTTGTGTGACATGTCCCAGCAGCCCCGGCAAGTCCCCACTCACGCCTCATCGCCGTCTAACTCGACATCCCGGCGAACGACAAGCGGCGGCGGTACGAGCATTCGACTGTCATCTCAGGCTCCGCCGCAACAACAACCTCCCAGCACTTTAGCACCCCGAAGTCTGCTGCCCTCTCCGCACTTCGAAGACGACCCTATCGTTGCATCCCACCAGCAGTACAGCAAGCGCGCGAGCTTAACCCTCCACGACCCCGAATACTCAGAGCACGCCGTGACCGAATCCGAACACTGCAGCCATGGCCTTGGCTCTGCTCATCCCCAGACCGCCGCCGAATCGATCCCGTCCTTCCAGCCGTTCTTTACCCTGATCGAAGACAGCGTTACAAGCGAACACTATCATCCCACCGTACATTATATATTTGCAGACGACGACACGGACATGATCACCGAGGCGGCGCTGAGAAGTCTGGAGATCCTGGATCCAAGTCAACGGGTCGGCTCACACGGGCAGTTCCAGTCGCAGGGACATAACGCCGGTCATGAGGATAGTAGCTTGACCACATCCCGACTCCCACCGCCTATAGCAGGAATGCGAGAGCACTACATCGTGCTCGATGTGCATCCCCAAGTTCGACCTCCCAGCGCGGTACAGCAGGAAGACAACCCCGGCACGGCAACGTCGGCACTCACGTACGAAGTTTCGTCCGCCCACTCCCTGAGTGCGGAATGGCAAGTCCTCCGTACAAGCATATCCACCGCGCCTACCATCGGTGACAACGCGTCTTCCGAAGACGAAGGGCTGATGCTTCGAATCGAAGGGAGGGGAAATACGCCCGGTAACACGGTGGGGAGTGACAAAGGGAAGGGTAAGGATACTGACGCGGAAAGAGAGAAAGAGAGGGAGACGTTGGAGGAGATGATTGAGCGGTTCCAACGACGGCTAGAGGATGTCAGGATGGTCATTGAGGCTGCTGGCGGCGGGACGTCTCGTCTCTCGCCCGGTGACGGTGCGGCTGGGGAGGATTAAGGTCCCCTTCATTTCCATCAATGTCGTAGGTGCTTGGTCGCAAGATATGGGTTCCGCGGGAGTGGCGTAACGGGTGTGACTCTACTCTGGAACGGGTGAATTAATCTAATGGATGTGAAGTGCAAGGCCACACGGTGTTGTGCAGAAGTCATATTTGGGTAGCGCTGGCCGGACTCTCAATGACAGGATAGGTACCTGGGTGGGATTGATCGATTCTGCGAGCCGGACGAACAGCACCAGGGACAGACAGGCAGACAAACAGATCTGAGGAGAGGATAGGGGGTTCAATCGTACTGTTCTCGACTCATTCCTCATTCCCAAGGGAGTGCATTGCTTTGTTCTAATGAACTCGCTGTATCTATCTCATCGTCCTTGTCCATACGGCCGTACTTGAGGAATGTTCGGCTGGAAAGTCGATGCATACCTCCCGCCAGGAAGGTCATCCATGACCAGTCCCTAGCAAGTCGGATTCGCCCATATCCTCTGTAGGCGCACAACCAAACTTCCAAGCCGCACGAAACCAATACAGTAATACACGGCAGTCAACGCATCTAGATCCCTGCAGATGAACTGTGTGTCACACGTTCCAGGGCGAGTCCCACCATCCTGCTTTTTAATGTACCGAAGACGGACACTAAAGATTGCCTCGCCTTCGATCTAGTTCACCCCATCCCATATTATCATCGCATCGCATCTCAAATGAGTCCACTCGTAGGATCTATACACGGTATCCCATCACATCATATAAGAATCCACTCATTGCATATATACTCGTGATAGTCGCCCCCGTGCACGCTATATGTCGACCTCCCCACCCTCCACCCAGGCCTTACATTGCCAATACAGCAAATCATGCTTCTCGCCACAGGCCTTGCTTCCGCCCTCGACACCGTTCTCCCGCCTGTGGCCCGGCATGTCCTTTAACACCTCGACCCCCATGGTCTCTTCCTGACAGTACGCCAAATACCGATACCCGCTGGGATATTGGGCCAGCCGGGCCTCGTCGAGGAGCGGCACTTTTGCAGGATTCACGGCGATGAGTTTATCCTGGCAACCACCCCACTCCTGTTAGCCTTGCCCTTTGCGTGTGCCTTTGCATTACGCGCTGGAAGTAATGATTGAAGTGAAGTGAAGTGAAGTGAAGTGAAGTGAAGTGGACCTCCAAACACGGGATGATCTATCACCTACCTTCTCGTACCAATGCCTCACATACCTGGCCCTCCACTCTCCGCTGTCGTCGGGAAGCTTGATCCAGAAGAAACAGAACCGGCAGTCGCTCTCGGCGTCGACCTCGCACCCCTGGATCGTGAACCGCTGCGTGATGGTGGCTTTCATCTTGGTGACCGCCCGCGTTGCGTCGGGGCTGATGTCCGTGCTGATGCCGTGGCAGCGGTGCATGATGAATGCGCCGGCGTCCATTCTGCGTGATGGTAGCCCGGTGGTTAGTTCAAAATAGAATAGAATAGAAGACAGGAGGGGTTATAGTGTCAAGCAACCAGCAACCAGTAACGAGTAGGTAACAAGCACGAAGCAGCAAGCAGTGTTGGCTGACGACACGATGATTCATGACGGACGCATGAATCTCCTGGAATCCAAGACCCAAGACCCAAAGACAACAAGCACAACAAGGACGAAAAGGCCAACCTACCCGCGCTGAGATGCGGCGATGAAATCGAGATGGTGGGTACGTCCGGTCCTGGGTGTCGCGGTCAGTAGTGAAGGAAGCATGGTCGGGGAAATACCTCGTCGTAGGATCGTCGAGAATTCCTGTCACTCACCACGTCGTGTAGATGTACGCGTCGGGATGGAAGATGGACTTTAGATTCTGCCACTCGCAGGCATCTCTGCTCGATTCGGCCGATCAGTCAAAATCAGCCATTCAGCCAGTCAATGGCATTTCACAGCCGGCTATCTAGCCAGCCAGCCAAGCCTAGCCAGGCAAAGCGATCAGGAAACGTCCTCGGTATACCGAGTACCTACCTGTAGAGCGGCCACCCCTCGGCCAGTTCGCGGAGCTTGTATCTCTCGAGGACGAGATCGTCGGGCCCGTTGTTGCGGACTGCTTGCTCGGGACGGGAGCCCGCTGGGAGGGAATGGAGGTCGACCATGCTGGTGGGACGGACGCTCCGGAGAGGGGACTGGAGTGTGAGTTTTGATCCGGGGGATTATTGATTTGGGATCTTCATTCCATCCTTGCTTGGATAGAAGAGAGACAGAAAGAAGCACGGAGTAGGGAGAACGAAGAGCGTGCGTACAGGTGGGTAAGAACAACCAACACACACGGGCAAGGCTCTCCGCATTCAACACGATCTCGGTCCGAGCACTGCAGCATTAGAAGTGGAAAACGTGTCGTGGAAAAAGTGTCGAAGCAAGGCATCACATTATGGCTTCAAATGTCAGTCGTTCTGATTCCATTTCTAGTCTTTTGCAGCGACTGAACGGACTCGTTTCTGTTCCGGCCTAATGTTGGACAGAAAATCTTCTTGTACACGGTAATGCAGGCAGTGACATCCCGTCGCCCTAGGAAACCCGAAAAAGAAAACCCCCCCGTCGCGTTCTTCACGCCATCAATTGGAGGTTGTCGGTGCCAGTTGCCGACCAAGCAGAATGTTCACGCTCTAAGCCCAACCAGTGCATTCATCAATCCACTCGGTTGGGGAGCAGGGAATGAACGGGATATCAGCCCGCTTCGCCTTCTTCTCCGACCTCTTCACCTCGACGTCCCGCTTCTTGACAGGAGCGGCGGCCTCTTCCCGCTTGACAGGAGCAGCAGCCTTTTCGCGCTTGACAACAGGCTCCGGGGCGGGCCATCCAGTGCACTCGTCAATCCATTCCGTAGCGGAGCAGAAGATGATAGGTTTGGGAGATCGCTTCTTCAGGTCGTCCCTGACGGCGCCGGGCACAGCGGCACCGCCATCTGGGTTGGTCAGGGCGTAGCTGAAGCCCATGAGGGTGTTCCAGGTGTCGGCCGTGGATTTGTCCTTGGTTCCCAGGGATCGGATCTTGGCTTGAGATTCACGGCAGAGGTCCACTGCTTCCTTGTTCGCGCCGCAGACGGTGGAGAGCTGGTCACAGATGCGATTGGTGATGATATCTAAACATCAAGTTAGTACGTATGTTTCAGGCGAGGAATTCAGCTGATGATACGTACTCGGGTTGGAAGCTTCTTGCTGGCCACGAGCACACAATGGGTCCGAGGGCAAGAAAGCGAAGTCCATCGACGGTCGTCCACCGAGTCCACCTTCGAATTTCATGGTGGGAAGGCACAGGCCGAAATCTGGGTCTGCCTTCACAACTGTTTCCTTGCCGTAGATGACGGCCGCGTTGGCCGAGCCAACAGCCACCATCAAGGCGACAGCAGTGGACTTGACGAGCATTTTGAGCTCCTGAGATGCTGAAAAGAAGTAAAGAACGTAGTTGGATTCCTGTGTTTGTGGAAGAAAGGAAGGGACGTTGTCAAAAAAGCCGACCAGCGGTAAAGAGCGAGAAAGTAGAATGCAGAACGACGACGGCCACAAAAGGAGTGTTTGAATGAATGGGAAAGAGAACAAATCGCCAAGGACAGGTCTTGGAACTTTCTTATAACTGACGGGAGAGCCGTTGAAGCGGATCGAGGGCCTCCGGTTTCGATGGTGGGAACGTGAGGCAGTGCTTGTCGGAGATCGTGTTTCGGGCGGCCGCCCAGGGGTCGCCCCAAGAACTTTCGGCGTCTGCGACACAAGCTTCAAACGCACCTTGCTTTGGACTGAGATCATTCAATTTACCTCGCAGGCCCGTCGTAAGCACCATCTCTGACGATGCTGTCCCTCTTTGCCCGCGCGAGGCAACGATTCAGGAATTGAATTTCTTAGAAAAGTCGCTGCTGAAGCGTTGGGCGCCGAGGGACTAATCTCAAAGCCTGCCTTGGAGGCTCGATATAATGGGCAACACCATGGAGTATCATTGCATGCCAGTCAAGTCTTCCTGCTAGTTGTTGTTGAGTGATTCGACATGAGTCCTGCTGCAGTTCATGGCTATGCACAGTCCATGACCTTCAGGGCGATGCCGGAAAGAGACACCGATGACAGTTTCGACGGCCGAAAATATTCTGGGAAGACGCTTCATCGGAGCATGACCCTGAGCCGTGATTATTGTCTTTTCAAGTTGAGTCGATCGAGCTTGCGATGGACAATGGTGAAGCAGGCCGTGTCGCAGGCTCGAAAGGGAGCAGGAGGAACTCAAAAGAGGATTAGCGTGACATCGTGCCCCCCTCATGCTGAAATTACGTCATTTCGTAGCCGCAACTTCTTTACAAAACAGTTGCGTGGTCACCGAGACGAGACTCTATGAGAGGGAGATGCCTACCACCAGAGTATCGTTCGAAGGTGACTTTATTCTTGACATTACTGGGCCAAGCGTACCGGGAAGCCTATTCCTACGCATTTGTTGCCCCAATACCAGGAGCCCTTCGCTGGCTGGGCTGTCTGACCGGCTCTTCGTCGCTGCTCCGATGGCGAGCACCAGTAAGTGGTACAATACCTACGCTGTCGAGACTGGATTCTGTGGCTTCAATGTCGCATTCGTCTTTGGCTTGTTCGGACTAGATACGCTGGAACCAAGAAAGGAGCGACACACTGAGGCCAGGGATGCTGAAACCCGGGATATCATCACGCACCGAACAGAAGGGACGGCTCAAACCACACACCAGAAAGAGAACACGCGATCAAAGATCAAGCAGGCATATCGGAAAATTCGGTATACTCACATGCTCACACGCTTACAGTCTTACAACGGTGAATCTGACCAGGCCGTGACGATTGAACTGCTTTCTTACGATCCGACACTCTATGTCGACTGAACAACTGAATCGCATGTCCCGCGCCTTGTTACGGTAGATGCGTGCACCACGCCACGATCTTATTAATGATAGGCTTCGCTTCAAATCAACTATATAGATGTAGTGCTTTTTTATTTGTTTACCCATGTCACAGCAGAGTACATGAATACAAATGATATCTTGCTTCCTTTACTTGCTTGCTTTGCTTCTCCTCGCTTCGCTCCTCTTCGGTCGACGAGATTAACAGGTCACCCAAGAGGGGGAAGGGGGGGGGGTTGTATATCGTTAACTACTTGATTCTTTCCTTTCTTCACCGGGCAATCGCTCTCTTCGACCGGGGCAGCATCAAAACT
This sequence comes from Phialophora macrospora, assembly GCA_000835435.1. NCBI lineage: Eukaryota > Fungi > Ascomycota > Eurotiomycetes > Chaetothyriales > Herpotrichiellaceae > Phialophora > Phialophora macrospora. The sequence goes on along the minus strand of KN846956.1, from coordinate 1,855,950 downwards.
TCTTCGCAAAGCAGGTCGCCTTGGCGCGGCTGCGGCTGCGCTGTCTTGGTGGCTTATTTATGCCTATGTCTACGTCTACGTCTACGGTTATTGAGGACCTGTCATCAAAGGGAATGCTCCCTCAGGTTGCTGCGCATTCGGCTCGGAGGGGAAGAGTCTATGCTATCGAGGTTGTTCTCATCTGGAGGACGAATGGGGCAAGCGGCGGCGGCGGCGGCGGCGGCTCAATGGTGCGTCACGACGACAGTTTGCCATATCAACGGAATGTCGTTTGTGCCGTTGATCTCATTCCCATCCAAGGACTTAGTTACACCCGGTGTATTCCCACCCTTGTTTGCCTCCAAAGCCCTAGCCCCTGACGCCGCGCACGTCGCTGCCAGTTTTCTCCCTTACCCAAACACAAAAGGATGGAACCACGCTCAGTGAGCGTTGAGCGTAAGGCGGTCTCATCGCGATCCTGCCTCAATTCGACAACGACCTTGTCATTCGTGACAAATATCCATATCCGGGCGAACTTACCTTATCCGCCGTGGAGCCTTGGCTCCTTCAACCTATGCCAATCATTTCAATTCGTGATCACGTATCTCGTTCTGCTCGGCCTTTTTCTGTCCCTCACGGATCGTCTCTGGCGCTACAGCAGCGTAAGGATCCTCTTCCACCGAGGCAGCGACTTTCTTGCTTCCTGTGGCGTCTCCTTCCTCATCACTGGTGTCGTTGTTCATATCGACGTCCACTCCGGGCTTCTCTCCGTCCATGACCTCTGTTTCCGCTTCGGATTCTGCTTCGTCTGACACCGTGTCCGCGTCCCCCTTCACAGACCCTATCTTCGTGCCCTGGTACATACCACCAAAGATAGAGGGAGACTTCCTCCTCGCCACCTTTGGACTGGGCTCCTGCACCTCAATTACCACGGGTCCCGTCTCCTTCTCGGCGTATTTTTCGACGAACGCCTCCTTCAGGACTTCGTAGATGAATTGATACTGCAACTCGTTCATGACCATCATCATGCGCTGTTCACGTAAGGTGTTGACCGTCTCCCAGATGACGTCTTCTTCGTCCTTAGGCTCGGGCGTGCTTGCTCTCGCAGCTCCGCTTCTGCCCCAGGTACTGTTGGTCGTTGTTGTTTGCGTTGCGTTATCCGGGATAGGTGTGCCCGACCGAGACGGGTTAGCTTCTGCTAGTCGACCTGCTTCAAGCTCTTGCAGGAGGAAGTCCAAGGCTATCCAAGTGCCTGTTCGACCCACTCCGGCGGAGCAATGCACAATCCGAGGAGCATCGCCAGCCACAGCTTTCGATACCTTTGTGAGTTCAAGAAGAGCTGCTCGATCCTCAGCTTCGGGTTTAGCGAAGTCGAGCCAGCCGCCGAAGTAGTAGTGGTAGATGGTCTTTAACTCGTTGTCGATGGTCAACCGTAGCTTCCGCACATCGCACCGGATCTTGGCGTCATAATGGGAAGATAAGAGGGTGATCGAGTCAGGTTGGTCTTGTTCTTGAGACTTATCGTCCTCGCCTGCGGCGTCCGAGGTATTTGAGGCTTCGGAATCTGTTCCAAGACTATCAGCATCGGCGCTCCCTGTAGGGGAGTCCAGGAAAGGGTCACCATCATCCACGGGTCCGGGTTCTCCGTCTTCGTCACCACCTTCGTGAGCGGGCAATATCATGGTCGGGTTCTCCATGTCAACTGGATAATACTGGGCGCATTTCTCCTTATTCCCTTCCACATGCTGCGTGAGCATGATGACAACACCGACGTCCTCTGGAGTTTCTTGCATAACCATATGCCAGAAGTGAGAGAATTGTCCCTCTTTCGGGCCTTGGGTGGCAATGTACTTGTATTCATTCTGGGCGACTGAGGCCGATGAGGACTGACGTGCAGGGGTTGGGGTTGATGTGCCGCTAGGTCTATTCTTTCCCGTGAGACTCTTCAGCACGATGGGAGACGCATTGACATAGTCGGAGCCCCCTATTGGTTTCTTCAATCTCACCCTTGACGCATCCCAAGGTTGGACGTTTCCATATCTGTTGCGGTTAAACACAGTCTTTGATCGATCTACCCGAAAAGGCGACGTGTGAGGATTCTGGAATCCATGTTGAAGTCGAAACCGTTGCTTCCATTCGAGTTCCTGGAAAGCCAACGAAATTTCTGCATCAAGTGTTAGCCGTCCGATATTGCCAAGCACCTGGAACTCATAATGCCTTGAGTGAAACCTACTTGCTTTGCTCTTGTTGAGATATGGGGGAATCCTCACGTTGACCCGTCCTGCTGCGTCGTCAGGCCCCCCAGTGGCGCCGTTAGATGGCGCCTGGCCAGAGGATGTCGGTCTGGAAGCGCTGAAAGGCAACTCTTGAGATCGTTGCCTCTTGACAGCGCCTTGTGGTGGAGTGAGTGTTAGCGACTGTGGCATGATGTCTGTGATTTCGGCAATGGTCGCGGCATCGGAATGAGATGAGCCAGCCCGACTCACAGTCGTTGAGATAGGCGGTAGAGATGACGAAGTGGTAGGTCTAATGGTCAAATTTGGAGTGGGCTTGTTTTTCCTCCCCGATGTGTGGATGTGTAGTCTCTGAAGAATTGACGGCCTCTTAGGGGGCGTAGTGTCGGAAGACTCCCGAGGAGATGAATCCTGGGGAGCGGCGCCGGGTTTGTCACTAAACAGCCTGGAGACTGTCGTTGTGACTTTGGCCTGATGATACCAGACAGTCTTGACAAAGTTTGAACTGTTCCGGAAAGAGATGGAGGCCGGCCGATGTGTGGTGGAGAAGAAGGGTCCAAGTTGAGTGATGGTGAAGGTGAAGGTGAGGGTGAGTGACGGTGATGTCGGAATCAGTTGGTGACGGCCGCGCCTGACGCGACTTTTCAAATCTTCCTACCGGACGGTATAGTCGCACGTCCCTTCCGCGAACCTTGACCGGACTTCCGAAATCAAAATATTCAGCGTCCGAGTATGATCAGTCCTGAGGTGTAGACCAGCGAGGCTCCGGATATCGATCAACCAGTGCCGGTTTCACGAAGCGCCGGAGTGTTCGCAACGTGGGGGGACTGATGACATGAACGATGTCTTTGTGGAGCAGGATGTAGCGGAGTCTGGTCCTCGATAATGAAGATCTCTAGGGAGATTCGAATGTGTATTCTGCTTTAGCGACGGTGCATGCTTCCAATCAAGAAGGAATTCAGGGAAGCTGAATGGACTGAATGGCTTTCTCGAGGGGAACCGCTGACCTCACTCTGCAGGCCACCTGGTTGGGGGCAACCTCATTCGTAAAACAGCTGTACCAAACGAGGGGTTTCTCCGCATTTTGAGCCTCATTTTGGGCGGTATCTCTCGTAACTGAATTTCAAATTACGCCTCTGATGGATTCCAGTTCTCGGTGAAATGTTAAACTTCAAAGCCATCATCGTCCAGCATCCATTCTCTGACTGAGATATCTATCTACAGTGCATCAAGTATTTTAGCAGCTTTGGTCCTGTCCCATGCGTCTTCTTTCCATCTGATTGAAAGTTTCGAGCCGATTTTGGGCCAAATCTCCAGACATGAGTTGGTTCTGGTTATTAGAGGTTTGCCTCTCACTCGACTCACTTCCACAAGATGATGCGAGAGTTGGGAACTGACACTGCACACAGAAGCGCCTAGTAGAGACGGTATGCTCCCTGCCTCGAGACGGATGCTCTCTTTCCAACGTGATCGAGTCGACTGACAAAGCTCTACCTCGCCAGCTCCTCCGCAGCCCAGCCTTTCACCGGGGTGTCCAGCGAGTCCACAGGAAAGTCCATGAATTACAACACGGCAAGCCCCCCGAATACTACGGCGGCACGCATATCGATCCTCCAGAAACCACTCAGGGTGGTGCGAAGAACTTCTTCAAACTGTTCTGGGAAGAGTTAAAAACAGGACATAAGCCGGAACCGCCACCACCAAAGAAATAGCGGCTAATTGATGGCATGCGAAACGCTTCCTTGACTGTTTGAGTGTATAGAATTTCATGGTTGGCGTGGACTCGCGATTTCGAGCGCAGGCGTTGGAGGCGTCTGCTATATCACATGCTTGCATCCACTGAAATCTCGCAAGGTGCGCAGAAAATGGGCGCAACGATACGATGAGGAACCTCTTTACTCCAGAAGAGCTACAAAGTTGCAGCTGGGAGCCATATACTGTCTTGACTCGCAGCATCATCCTGGGTTACTGCTAGTAGTCCAGGCAAATGAATTGGCGGTCAGATCATGGTAAGAGAAACTACAGAAATGAAGCACAAATGCACACCTATTTCCCAACTTCTGGTCGAACACTTTTTGAAACACTCAGGTATTTTTTCCCCCGGATATCGATTGGGTTGGCTCATTCTTGTTCTCCATGAGAGTTGTGACCCTCATTCCATCCGAAGAGCATATTGCTGGCTATATTTGACATGCTATGTTTCCTCTTTTACCAGGAACATAGATCGAATTGGGACGGCAGACATGAAGACCCTTGAAAACCATCGCTACACTCTTTGCTGACCCGGAACCTAGCTCGACCGGCGAATTTGAGGATGACCAATCTGGCGTATTTGCGTGCGTGGCTCTCCTTCGCCTGGCATTAGATGAAACAATACGAGTACTCGTACTTGTGGTTGATTGTCAGTGGCTCAAATAACGTTCACATCTCGGCTATCAAAAAACCAGAAACGGAAGCGAGGTACCTACCTAAAAGAGCTAAGGAGCGGTTCGACGATTTTGAAGGCGGCCGACATGCTTGAACTCTCTTTGTGTTTTCCTGGAGAGCCTCGAGGTCATACGACGTCTCCAGTGGTGTGATATTGACGGGAGTTCCAGGGATTCCCCAAGGCTGCTGCCCAAGAATGGTCTTCCCTGAAGGGTAGAGATCTGCGGCCATCAACCTTTTAAACACAGATCTCCAAGTGGCCCGAAGTCGTTGGTCTCATGTGCCCCTTCGGTCGCCAACCTCGACCGCATAGCCTTCATCACAGGGCCACAGGGCCTCGCCCGCCTGGGCGGTGAGACTTCCTCGCCCGGATTCGAAGATGCTGAGACCCAACCGTGTATGTTCCCGCTGTCATATGCACGTCAAAGAATCCCGGGGACGGCACTAAGGGAGACGCAGATGGCCGGGCGAGCAGCATAGTAAGAGCAACGACCGATTCGAAACCCGTGGTGATCACAAACATCCATTGTCCCGTGCAGACGTGATGGCAGTGGGGAACGAGAATGGATCGAGAAACACATGCTTTCCCAAACGAGGGACTGAACCTCCACCGTGACCGGGTGAGAGCCAGGGATTCTTTGTAGTATCTCTTATTCATTTTCAAGTCGGCGTCTACAGGAGCACGCGTATTCTTTGTCAGACGGGGCAAATGAGGCGCGCCGCAAAAGAAAATAATGGGTGGTCAGGATGGTTAAGCCCTCATATTGCGAGATATTTACTTGGTAGCTGGTGGGACTCTGCCACCCACAGGCGTCGCGTGTGCCATTGTTTGCCCGTCAGCAAACTCGAAATTCCTCAAAAGGATCAGAGTTCGGTTTGTTTGTCAATGTTCGGTCGGTGTGAAGGTTGGTTCCATACCTCACTGTGTAACCAGCCGAGACCAATCAGCTCCAGAGGCACCGAGTGTCAAAGGACGAGCCAACCCCCAAGACCCTTGACTTGGACACTGGCCCCCATCAAGTGATCCTGGCCGCTAACTAATTATCCCGCATGCTCTCTCCTGTGTGACTTGTTCATGACGATTGTCTTGGTGGTACGAGGTATATCAACCCTCGTCGTGACTTCTCGCCTGATAAGAAATCCAGTTGACGTTTGATACGCCCTTGTATGCCTGGACAAGGCGAAGCCAAACGAAAATAAGACTCCGTCAATCGAAGTAGCCGGATGGCAAGTTCAAGACTGGAACGATAGGTGGGGGAAAGTCTAATGTGCGCCAAAAGTCGAAAATTCTAGGAGACCGGGCCCCATCTGTACGAGGTACGACTACCGGGTTCGGAGAACGGCGTACGGGATACTTTATGTAGGATCTTGTGTATTAGCCGGATTACGTGGGGCGAGATCAGATACTTTCGCATCAAACAGATCTACTCGGCATCCCGAATGGGCAACGGGGTCAGAGCAGTCGATCTGTTCCCTATTGGTCTGCGCCTGACGGGCGAGGCCTCCATTCTTGTTCTTGAGCAACCCGGTCCAGATCTCTCTGCTCGCTAGCCGGCTCGTGGCACAGAGACTCTGGCATGGGCGACAGGAGGTCAAGTTCTACGATCTGTCGTACTTTGCCGACTGATCCGGGCGGAGAACAAAGAGATTTGCCATCTGGAAAGGTGTGGGCAAAAGACAACGGCATGTGCCGCCAGTATAAGGACAAGGGCCATGTGTACTGCACTAACTGCCGGTGGCCGAGTGCTCGCCTAGATTAGATGAGGTCCAGAATCCAAGAGGACCCATCCAAGACTGTCCGGATTGTACTCGTACTGGGTACCTCGTAATGAGAGCTGCTGGTGATGCGAGTCTAATGCACCAGTGGTGGCTGGCTCGTTGACAAGCAGCGCGAGGTCTCAGCCACTCAATAATGGCAACGAGGTGGGGGAAGCTGAAAGAGGAGGAGATGCTAGGAAGCTGCGAGCCCAAGTTACGGAACGATGCGCCAGCTGAGGTTCGCACGGGGCGCAATCCAAGTTTGCTGCCTTTCCGTATGGAGAGGGTGCTTCAACCCAGTGTGTGACCTCGCGTGCATGTCAGAACCGCTGAGCGGCAAGGCCCAAAACGAGGACCCTGCGGGCTTCAGGGGAGACCAGGCACTGTGGCTGGGCGCTAAAATATGCACCAGATCATGATCGGTGATCGCTGATCGGGGAAGCAGCACGCAGATCCAGCAACTTGTCAGACAGTCAAACCTCCCCACCAGGACGTCTTTTTTGGGCAGGGCCCAGATTTGCGTTGAATGAGGGCAGTCGACACTACCAGGACTTGTACGTGCCTCCTCTCGAAAGGGCCTGGGTGGTAGAATTGGTGATTCGTGGAGATCTATGAAAAGCGACCGTGTTGCATTGCGATATGGACGGTTGGGCTCGCTTGCCACGTGTTGGTGGCGCTTGCCCGTTGCGGGTGCTTCGTACTTTCGCAGCAAGTCGGTCCGTTAATGGAGGGTGATGACGCCCTCACCGTGCAGAGGTGGAGCCCGAAGCCAATCTCAAAGCTCCCAGCGCGTCGAGGGCTTCTGGGAGAATCTTTCGTGATGCAGGCTTTTCGAAGGGCTGTGCAACGGATTGGGCCACCGTCGTCCAATGCGGCGTCAGCACTGACAGAGGAGTCCCCAGGAACGACGTCCAGCAATTTCGGGCGTTTTTCATCGTGTTTGTCGACCGATCAGTCTTCGCTGATTCCGGTCGGACTTCGAAGATTGCAGTGACTCGGGCCGAGTCTATGTGCTATGTCTACAAGAGGCCTCCAAACAGTGTGTTCTGGCAAAGGGCGGCCAGAATAGTCGTGGAAGCCGACACGGCGGGTAGCGCTCAGCCCCTCAGACAGCTAAGCTCGTCCTCCTTTGTAGAAGTCGCTACGTTTCCAAGTGTCCCTAAACCACGCTTCACCTCTGGGTCACGCATTCTTAGCTTCTGGTGTGCATAACCATATCAGCCAGAAGGTGAGGCAGGCAGCATCAGATGCATGATCCGGGCGACTGAAGTTCTTGACAACTGTCCAACCGGCCCCGCGGGGCGCCCATCCTTCGCAAAATGAGGAGACCGGAAGGTGGTGTGCTGGAAAAAAGCCACCATACAACATGGCACCCAAGGTTCGGCTCGCGTTAAACAAAGTCTCTGTCAAGGTTTCAGCACACATGGTATATCTTTGCCCAAGAAATAGTCGTAAGCCTACCTAAACAACATGACGTGGTCCACCTCCCTTCGATTAGACAGGCCCAATGCCAGCCGCTCTGAAGGCGACACGATGCGATGCCGATGGAGGATCTGCTAGTCTCTCGATTGTCGATACTCAAGCCTGACAGACGTGGGTTGATGTCCCCTGGCCAGTCGATGCAGCGATGACATGCTCCAACGGGGCCAGGGTCTGGCGATCGGACGTGTCGAAACGCCGGGGACGGATCTGGTGATGACGGTCGAATTGTCGGCAGGATAACGGTTTCCAGCTGGGTGATAAGCTTTGGCTTCCACGTGTGGTACTCGCTACCGGTGGTGCTGGTGAACTTCCCATCACGTTGTAAGAGCGGCGCAGTTTGGCATCTTTGGTCGTGTGAAATCCTTGGACGAACTTCCTGCACCTATACAGAACTCGCCTTCCCATCGAGGGTAGAACGGGGGGGGGGGACTTTCAGTGATGAGAAGGTTCGTCGACAGTGCGCGTCATGTTAAAGTCTAGACTTCAGAGACTCGCTAGTAGAGTGTGTAAAACAGCCGACATCTGAGACTCAAGCATCGAGTTCCGAAACAGTCCTTTTGGCATATGTATGAGGATCAAACAGTGGCCTCTAAATGGTGGCAGTGTTTTGACGACGCTACACCAAAGTAACGGGTGACCGGCTCAGTAGTGGTATTGTTACTCGAGCACGGTGTACGTTGAGGTTCGTATCATCATTGGACTTCCCCCTTCACGCATTGCTTGTGTGAAAGCCAAAGCTCAAGGATGACATTTCAAAAGAGGAATGGCCTGAACAGGTGAGCCGCTTCGCTTAACTTTGGGAGCAGCAACGGTGGAGTTTGGTTGACCAGTTGTGCCAGGTGCTTTCGGGTGAGTCAGATATTCCGAGACCGAAAGTGAAGCGACTGTACCGGCCTGGCGAGCCACAAGCGACTTAAGTTAGGTTGGGATCAGGAAATGCAGACTCAGGCTATGACTGGGTAGGTCGTCTCAACGGTGTAGGAAGATTATGTCGAGGTCTTATCACCGGTATCACCACGACATTGCTCGCGGTATCGGTCATGGGAACGAGCGGGTATGTGAGCCTGCTTGGCGGACAGGTGGTGATTGTGATGGAGACATCCCACCTTTGGCGCCCTAGATGCAAGGCGGAGTTTCCATGACCCTCGCGAACGTCAAACAAGAAGTGCTCGAGCAGCATGGATGGAGCAGCAGCAGTAGGACTCTGGCAATCTCAAGTGTGCCAGTACGATAAAGTCCCATGTACTGCGCAGACCATGTTTTGTGGGCAGGCAGGGCTTCAGACACAATTTGCAGGCAAGAAGCAGCCAAGCGCCGTGTACGAGTGTTGGAGGCGAATGCTCCCAAAGGCTTAAACCTTGGGGCTGGATCGGCTCCTGGTGGTGCCCCGATGCCCCAAGCAATGAAAATCATGTTCCAGGGTCCCTGCTCTTCGCCCTTTCGGGCAAGCAGGTTAGCCTTTGCCACATCCTAACCAGCCCGTAACTTCCCCTGCCTTCCTCTGGGTTCCACTGTCGAACAGCTCCATTAGCATGCCATCTTGGGCTTGTCTGATCCAGCATCCCGGTCACCAGCATCATCGGCCGAGGCCATCGTGCAGCACGTCGGTCTGTGATCATCATCGCCCAACAAGGCTCCCTTGTCCACGCTCTATCAGTCAATCAGAAGACGTACCGCTCCTTCCCTGTGGTGTGAAGTCAGACAGGTCAAGGCCTTTCCCCCGAACAGCATCGACCTGCCCGCCCACCGACTGCCCCCTCCGACCTTAGTCGACACCGGACAGGTCTTGTTGCTTGTGCGTAAGATCTCGAGTCTTCCAAGTGCCACTGACTGACATTGTGATTCGGGTCAGACTTTCAGCGTGACAGCAGGCATGACAGATCCAGCGGCCTCTCCCCAGCTCGCCCTCTGACTCGCCAGGTTCAAGCCCACCCGAAAGCCCACTTTGGCTTGCACAGACTGGCGCTGGGCATCCGGATTGAAGGTTTCCACCTGTCCTTAGCGCGATCTCTCGATCTTTCTCCGCCCATCTCGCTCTCTAAGACTTGCTCATCTTCCAGACTTTCACCATTCTAACCATCTTCTCGACCCGAGGCCGCAAGATTCCCGCGTGTTCGCCGTCCAGACGTTCCATTTTCTCGCGCTTCGCTCCCTCACACATTCCCTCCCTCGACCCTGGTCATCGCACGGTATCCAAATTCGTTGCCACACTCAACAACGTCGGCCAATCGAACCACCAGCTCCCGAGGCCCAGTGGAAGTCAAGAGCGTGCGCTGGGATTGGGTTTGCGCAGTTGGAGATCTCACGCAGAAGGCCTGAGGTACGGAATTCTTCACAAATCATCCTTGGATTCGTCCAAGGTGCTCGAGGGACAAGCATACCGAGTGTTCAACAACGGCTGGACTGTTGGGTGCAACGGCGACGGACGTTAAGGCTTTGCGTCACACTGAGACGGAGGGTCTTGCGACCCTGCAGCGACATACTCTGGCAGACAGCTCCACCCTTCTTGCTTCGGCCTCATGATCGATCGCGTTGTCCAGATAGCGTACACTTGATCCCTCCTGAGAGACTGGGTCCTCAATTATCATGGCAATGGCGACAATGGACGCAGGCTCCAGACCCCGGTACGTTCCAATCCTTATGGTGGCTTCGACGTGCTGTTGACATTGTTGGTAGGGATACCTTACCCTCGATAAGTCACCTCGACTTGGAGAGTATCAGATCTGAGAAGAATGACCTCTCCAGATTTTCGATTGGGAATGGGTTGAGCATATCTACGGGCTCTTTAACTAGCCCAACGGCGTCGATGTACTCGTGTCCCCCTCCACCCTATTCATGCGCACCTTCTACTGCGGGATCGGTATCTGGGCCGTCGGGTTATATCTCTCCGCCTGAGTCTACCACTAGGCGCTCGACGCGCGACGAGGAGTCGCCTGACTTTCGCAAATCGCTACCCTCCATCCATGAAGCGCTAGCAGACAAGCCCATGGTCTTTCCGTCCACATTGACCGGCTCTTCGCAGCATCAGTCTTTGACCACCCCTTCGACAGCCATGGCATCATCATTTTCGGAAGGACCTAAGGGTCCAGTGAACCCTTTCTCTCAACCTGCTGGTGTACCTGTCTTGCGAGACGTATTTTCTGGACCCCCAAAGCCTGTATCAAACCCGACCGAGACACAAACCTCAAAGCCAGCATTTCCCCCGGTGTCTGCACCGGATCCTCGCCAACCAGTGTCCCAGCACTTCGGCTACCCAGGTTCTCCACACAATCAACAATCATCAGCCTTTCGTTCATCATCGTTGAACAATACTTCATTTACAAACCACAATGAGATTCCCCATGCTAAATCTCCTCGGACTTACGAGCCTCCCGGACAACGGATGCCCTTCCCAGCGTTCAACAATCCAGCCCCCACCACTTACCCGCCCATGAGTGAGCCCTTCCAGTTCTCCGCCGGCGCAAAACCTGAAGAACAACGACCGTTTGCTAAGCCCGGGAACGAACCCCTATATAGCGACACGGTCAAAAGGCATCTGGATGTATTTGATGCCGAGATCGGACTTGGTGAAGTACGTTGATCCGCACCCCTGAAGGAGGCTTACATCTGACGTTTACTAGATGCACGAGGCTTCTGCCCGTGTCGTGGACTTTTCTCGAATTTGGAACCAACGATTTGCCCAGGGAACCCGCTCCGGCCATGGCCACGAATCTCTCCCTGGTCTGCACGAGATCGATGACATAGTCCGTCAGACCCACCGCATTTTCGACAACTTGGGCTACTTGCGAGAGGTAGTGATTGCCCAGCAAAACGCCGCGTCGGAACAGCGTGCTCGAAATGCTCGAAGTAATCAGGTGGAGGATGACTATTCTGATGAATACAAAGCCGGCGGGGGTTATGTGGGCGGTGACGCGAAGAAACGGCGCGGGGTTAGTCCGTCCTTCGTCACTCTCGACGAGCAGAGTAACTAACGCATTGGACAGAAAGCCGCACCGCCTGGACGATGTCACAGTTGTAATCGTGCCGAGACACCGGAATGGCGCAGAGGACCGGACGGAGCACGCACGCTCTGCAACGCCTGCGGTCTGCATTACGCGAAGCTGACTCGGAAAATGGGCGTCAACAAAGCCGCAGCTCTGACCGGTTCGAATCTGCGGCCCAAACATCTGGACTCGACCAGGCCATAAGAGCCACATCGGTGGTGTCGGGAAATGGCAGCAATGAAAGCGACGAATTTACTTGCCGGTACATATGCAGTCTCTTTTAGGAGATGATGTTTACGACCACCACGCGAGTGAAATGTTGGGGAGAAATACTCAACGACGAAACCTACAGGCGTTCCGGGGCGGCATTGTTGGTCTGCTTGTGTTTGACTCGCGCAATAACGGGAGCGTTTTCGGAAAGACGTATGTGCTCATATGAATGTACAGATGAGGCCTCGAACACTGGGAACGACCAAAAGCTTGAGATAAAGATGGCGTCACTGCACGGTCTGGTGCCTTATTAGAGGCATCCTTGGAGCATGAGCGCGGGTACATCGCTGGGACAACATGGGTTTATTTCTGATACCCCGACCTATGCCTTATTATAGGCAGGCGGAGCATTTTGGCTCCTTGGAAATATGTCTTTACGATATTGTTATTACTTAGTGATGTGGGTGGCGGGAGACTGGGGCGTGGGAACGAGAGTGTCCGGAGGGGAGATTGTGGCCTCGTGTTTCTTCGGGTTGGATGTTTTACGGGAAAAGTCGACGGTGTAGGAATCAAGAGAAATTGAGCCGCTACTGCCTACGTGCTCGCTGTGGTGAAGTTGCTGCGATGGTCGACGTGCAGGACGCATCCATTCGACCTCGTCGGGGACCATTTTGTGGTCAGCCGTTCACGTGCCGAGCACAAGGTGCAATGCAGACGTTCAACGAGCCCGACAGACGGATCCTTGCCACCGCATCACTAGATCGAGATTACAATGCTAGTTCAAACCTCGTCCAAACTCTGCAAGCGTGTCCAACTGACGCTGTGTCGCAGGGTGACTAGTGAGGGTTCTGGTCAAAGGCTGGAGGTAAGCAGCACGTTGAGTCAGCGCCGTAAACTACCAGCAGAGTCACACCACCCATCGATCTGATGCGTACCAGCCGAAACGTTCACCGAGCCACCCGTGCTCCGGGGAGGAATCGTAATCGCGTCCGGAAGTTGCCTCTGTGATGGGTCATATCCGTCGGTCTACCGAGGCACTTTCAGGTTCGACAGCGCGTCACTGTGTCTCGAAATTGGTATCCCGAGTTCGTGCACCGCTGAACAGGCCTCTCTCAACCTCCAAGCCGCGACGGCATACCGATGGTTGACGGAATATGGACTCGTACTTGAACAACTGTGCACGGCCGACCCAGGATCGGCGCTTGTTGCACGCAGACTAAGGCAAGCTATCACTAGTGGCTGTAGGGCAGAGTTTCAGTTGGTGGACGCTAGGAGAACCACAGAGCCGGCAACAGAAACAGCTGGGACAACGGGCGAGGTCGGGGACCAGGGACAAATCAACGCTGTTCAATTGGCTGCGTTGAAGTTCCGGCGTGCAACGACAGGGAGGGCTGTTTCATAACACAGCAGGACGAGGCGCAATACCTCGGACCGTTTCTGTTCTGCGCTCCACGGCGGCGACATCACCAAAGATGTAGTTTCGATTCCGCGGTTTGCGTGGGCTTCACTCCTGTCTACACCCAGCGACCGGGTACTGCTCGAGTTTGCTCAGCGTGGTTTCCTGGGATACCCGCGAGTCTGGTCAGGCCGGTACGGAGCACGGGTCTGCGATCTCCCCGGAGTAGTCCGCCATCTGCATCTGCCCGGCGAGATCCAAGATGCAAAGATGGGGCAGCGCAAATCAGGAAGACGAGTGTCACCCCAGGCAGGACTCCAAACACGCCGATGGGACGGAGGTTGGGGTGGCCCCCGACCTGAGATTTCTGATGGCCCGCTTCCGGGTACGAGTCATCGGGACCTCCAGCACTGGGTAACCATCTCATTGTCCTCGCGGTGAATTGACCGACTTAGGGAGGGGAGTGGATGGGGACAGAGCGCACGAGCTTGATGCGCTTTCTCTCAACCGCCCCACCAGGGCATTACGTCAGAGTCGTTAAAGGGCGTCCACCATGGCAGGGGCTCGCCCGGCAGGCCCTTCCAGCAGGGAGACGGCGTCCCTCATCGGGATCATGCCATCTCTTATCCGCCGCCTGTCGTCGAAACCTCGCCCCGACCGCTCTGGCTCTGACAAAGAGCAGATCTCTGTCTGGGATCTGATACGCACTGCGAGATTAGACTTGCATCGACCTTTGGCACAGGACGGTCTGGCAGCCAATTGACGCAGCGCAGCCGTGCCGCCGTTAGGCCTTGGAGGCCGTGTATCCGTCTTTGCCGCAGAGCTGGTGGCCGCAACCCACACCTTCGTCATGGAGGCGCTTGTGGCGTGGCCTGGACCGGTCGATGCATCCTTCCAGACGCGACCAGCGCCAAACTGCTACGAGTTACCAAGCCCCGCCACCCCCTCGCCAACCACAGCCAGTCTCAGGGGCCAAAGTCGCAACGGTTGATCTCCATCTTTACGCGGCCCCGGTCGCATCTGCTGGCTCTTAGAGTTTACGATTTGCACAGATACCGTCGCTTCCAAATGGCTGCGGTTCCCAAGTCACCACACCCGCATCGGAGACAGGTGATATGTAAGGACCTTGGCAACAACCGTCTCTGTCACGCCCTATCCCTCTCTACCGTGAGCTTTGAGTTTAAATGCTCCCTTGAAATCTCCTCGCCTTGGGAATTCTCCGACGAAGTACTCGATGCGGCCTCCTTCTCAGGGGAGCAGGAGCCCGGCCGTAAACTGCGCCTCCACCATGCTAGGACGGCTGCCCATTCATGATTGACAGCATCTCCAACCGCCCAACTCCCGGAACTTGGCTTTTGGGTGCCCGGACAACTAGCTTTTGCGCGTCGCCTTGTGTCCAGTTATCTGCTTGCATGTGAACTACGGACTATGTACCTTCACGTACATACATAGTACAGTACGGCGCAAAAGGAAAACCGCCAACAGCGTGTCTACGGATCTTGACATACAGAACCCCCGTTTCGGCGAGTGTGCTGAAGTGCAACTGTCTGTACGAGCACGCGGGAGTCGGAGCGCTTCTGCTTCCGGCTGGTGCTCGCCTTTTGTACTCTTAAACGTACCCGGCAAATACCTCCCGCGATGGCTCATCTGGCTAAGCGTGATCGAGGATCGACCTCCTCGAGTTGCCCTTTCGACTGGACTTGCTGCCCGCTCGCTGTGGCGTTTTACCCGAGATGAGGCTCCTGCGAAGCGAGATGTCAACCGCTCGAAGGGGACAAAAAGTCGTCGGCGGCCTCGAAGAAGCCACCAATGTGCCCCCAGGGTTTGACACGTCGCCACGTCGCCTTCAGCGATGCGCCCCATGCGCCACACCATCCCTGCGCTGCGCTTGCAGCTGTCTTGTCTCAGTAAGAAATAGCATACTGTAGCTCGGGTCTTGTGACGGATCTCTTCCGGGCCATGCGAGATACTGCTCGACAGGGTGAGCTTCCACGACAAGTCGTCGGCTCCGACAACGCGCAGTTCACAAATCGAATAGCCCCGACCCTATACCGAAAACATGATAACATCACGCCCAGGGGACCAATCAATCCCGGGGCTCCACTGCCCGACTGGTCTGGTGTCCTCAGACATGTCTGATTTCAGAGCCGTGCATGTTCCAAGAAATCAAGACAACCCCCCAGCTGCGGTGTCATTGCTGCATCTGTCGTGCCCACTGAACGATCTGTTGGATCGACTTGTCAGTAAGGCCTGATTTATTGGCAGCAGCCCACTACCGGCCATTGCTTAGCGGAGCCACAAGTGTCCCAAGTCTAAGGTTTTGGACTCCGACCTCATACCACTGTTGACGGGCACTGTCATCTGGCATCGGTAACAGGAATGGTCTTGACTCGGACGCTCGCCCGACCTGGAGTGGTCAAAAGCACCGCGCTCTGAGATGGGACGGAGCATTCACTCACCACTACGGAGTATTTTCCGCTCACCAATTGCTGACACCAGCGCAGATACTCTCCCTTGCAGCCTTTGCAGCCTCCATGGCTGTCGTGGCCAGAGTTCTTCCCTTTCTTGCTTGGTGAGGTAGCGAGGCCGCTGACGGTAAGTAAGGATGTTCGCTAGAGCCAAAGCGGAGCAGACCTGCTTCGCCTAGCTAATCAGTCTGTGCATTGGAGACTCTTCTTCCGCTGTTGCGCCCATCGCAAGCCATCAGGTTTGTGCTTGTACTAGTAGTGACTCGGGTCCTTTGATCGGCATAGCGACCTATGTTCAAGTTTCAGCCTCTAACATCGCTCAAGCATTGTGACTGAAACATCATCTCATACGATCAGATCATCTGTCTCAAGATCGGCCGGGTGATGCCATGTCTGTGCATATGCTTTCTGCGTACGGCGTAACCAGGGCGCAATATCTTCAACATTCTACGCATGTCCCGTCCAAATGACACAGTGCAAATGAGCCGATGTGATGAAGCAGGTGTTTGCACTTGGATCAGGAGGCCAGGTCTGACACAAATGCTGGGGCGCCTTTGTGGTGATCGCTAATCCGGTTTGCCAACGGTGATCGAGTCGAGGAGTGCCCGTTAGGATACCGATGCACGCTTCACCTGCTTGGACTCCTCACCCACTTCTCCTTTGCGCTTTCCAGTCTGGGTGCCGAGTGGATTGCTGCGTGTCGAGCCAAGGATTGCCTCAGCGACACAAAGATCGGCGTGAACGGGGGGCTGTTCGCACTACGGCGACTGGGATCTGTGGGATCTAGTCCATCTCGCCCTGCACACCCTTCAGGCATCCGGCCGTCAAGGAAGCCCCGGTTGGTGCACTTTTCCATCCTATTCCTCCAGCCCGACTGTCATGGGGCATTCTGTGGACGAATCAGTCAACACTTCGTGAAATTCACATGCAATGCAACGCGCGGGTTGTCAGATGCGAGCATAGGTAAGCTCGACTCTGACCCAGAGAAGGCGGGCCACCAGTCCCAGACAGGCGGCAATCAAACTATGAATCTGGAGACAGTACTCCGTCTCAGAGATCGGAGCCTTCCCGCCCGATGAATACCCTATTACCTCGTATCATGCCTGCTGATCTACGAGTACTCGTGTTTAGCCCGTCTTGAGTGCCACGGCACATTTGTCGATCGCGATAGCCTCATGCGATGCAGTCGGACGCTTTGGGAGTTGTGCAGAGGAACGATACCCTTTTACAGCATCCCCTTCCTCTTTACCTTTTGAATTGGCTAACCACTGAGATTCGACAGCAGGGGTCTCTCTCCTCCACCTGAGAAGTCGGGAGGTCTCCCAGGACTGACTTCTGGACTGCACGGCCCTCACGTCACCGACGAGCCTCACTCTTCCTTGTCCTGCCGAATTTGGGGATACCCCTCTGCTCCTGATCCTCGGTCGAAGATCAGAGAAAATGGTCAGAACAACCTTGGATGGTATGGTTTCCGCCATGATCCAGGCCGGTAGCCACCTCTGCCCCCGGTCTGTCTGGAACTGTATACTTCAGCGAGTGCAATTGATAATGCTCAAACAAGTTTGATAGGCCGGGGTGGGCGATCGCGAAGATATCACCTCTGCTCGGCAAGCTTGAGAGTCAGTGGGCGAGCTCTAGGATATCTTCTCTGCTCATGCCACCTCTGCTCAACAAGCTCGCCATCACTACGTACCTCCTCCATTCCCAAGGGAGAACGAATACAACCGCCCTGCAATGTCATCGAGACTGACATCATTGAGGTATTGGGATTTGTCAGGGCCATTGATGAAAGATAGCAATGGAGAGTCGAGAACAAGGAAGTGAGATACAGATGACGGTCACGACGGTGCAGAATTTCGACCAGCATCATCGTTCTCTTCTGTCTCTCTCTATATCTATCTGACGGGGTGGCTCTCTATCCACTGGTCCATACGAATTGGCTGACACTATGCATGAAAGTCTCTACTCCCACCCCGACCTCAATCCCACACTTGATACTTACCCTGCGTGACGCCGAGATGAGATAGGACCTCTTCTTCCCACGAAGATACAGACCATCAATTTTCAGAGCATTGGTTCCCTTCTGCATCATGGCAGGTGCCGTGCGCCTATCTTGCTGCGATTTACGAGGCAATGACTTCCGTTTTTGACTTTTCTTCTTGTGGTAGAGAGACCCTCGTTCTGTCTGCCAATCTCGGGTGAACGATGAGTCTGCTTTACTCAATGGATATTGCTGGCCTTTCAACGACTCCACAACGAAAGCTCGCGAGAAGAACTGGACATCGGAAGGTGATGAGATGAGCCTTCCCTCAATAACTGCATACCCACTCCTTCCTTCCGATCTCCTGTCGAACATGAACAATCGTTGACTCGACTTCCCAGTGAGGCAGCTGCTGCCAGGCCAAGAGACACACTTCAGCAACTCCACGCATTCCGTTGTGATCTCCGGCCCAGTCCTCGGCAGCAAGAACCTCCCATTCGGCGGCGAGGCTCCGCCGCAGCCTCGTAAATCCGTGCTTAGCAGCGACGGGTGATTCTGCTTGCCGACTTTTTCTCGCGCTTCCCTCTTCTTCCATGGGGTTGCTTGACCAAGTACGCGCATTCGACAGATCGCGCAGATCAGACAGAGATATCTATCTGGCAAGCTGCCTCGTGGCCGCAATGAGGCTCGCTACCCAGTCGTACGGACCTTCCCGCTTCTGCTGTCGGCTTCGAGAAGCTGGGCGAGGGGGATGCTTGCGGCCGATTCCCCGCCCTGATCCAAAGGTAGGCGTATATATAACGGCGAGAACATCCCCCACCCGCAGTTTTCCCGTTGGACCAAACTCCAAATTTCTCGAGCGCGACACTTCGACCCGCTCCGCAGCGTGTGTCTCTTTCCAAGCATGTCCCACCCAGGGTACTTCTCCAGGGCCCGGTCGAAGGGTAGCAAGCTCGGCTACTATCGTGCATCTGTGGCATGCGGTAAGCATTGAGAACCCGCCAAAAAATCCACCATACCAGGAGCCGTGCTCATGTGATAGACCGGTGCCGAAAGCGAAAAGCGAGGTGCAAGCCCTCGACCAGCGATCCTTTTGGCGGCTGCGCCAATTGCGTCCGTCTGGGCTACCCATGCGTTGTAGTGAAAGTCGAGGTCATGGAAGCGCTCGATGCACTGGGAGAGCAAGGCACGCCGGAAAATATTCTGCTAGTTCAGAAGCTCATCGGTATTTCCCCCGTCTCCGGGCGGCGTCGCTGAGGTCTGGCTCTGATCATCACGGCAGGTCACGTCAAAGACGGGGTGTTTACAGAGCAGCAAGACAGCGGATGCTATCATAACCAGCCGTCAGAATCGTCGCAGGCCGCGAGCAGAAGCCTACTCGCTTCCGACGCTCAGACTGGCCAGGAATATGCGCCACGTGGACAGCATGCACAACTTTTCGATTCAGGTAACCTCGTCTATGACTGTGCAGTGTCTCCGCTGGGCTCGCCACCAGACTTCGATCCCGGGCTTGTAGCTTCCACAGTTGAGTGGTCGTCGTCGTGCCTGAACTTGTCGCCTGGGATACTGGAAGTCGCGAATCATCAGGACATAGCTGGCTCAACCTTCCCGCCACAGCCATCCTTGAATACCGCAAGACAGCTGCGTGGGACTGCGTTCTATGATTCAGGAACATGGCAACCGCTCAGCCCGCCGAATCAAAATGATTTTCAGCGTGCTATCGATTTCTCGTCTGCCGACACGCAAACAAGGACGGATGTTTCTACAGTCATTGCGGCGGTTCAACCCTTTTCTTCAACAAATGCATCTTCGATGACTTTTCTTCGCTAAATTCCTATCGCAAGCCAGCGAAATTCCTCGTTTTACCCATTGTCAAGATGCGGCCTTCCTCAATTGCTCATCGTACCGCAGGACACTTTCGAGCAGCACCTGGGCGCCGCGGGCACTGGCAGATCGGGCTGTCAGTTCTCATTCTAGCAAATAACAGAGCGAGTCGGGCGTCGCTGCGGAGACTTACCACTGTTCTGAAGAGGTGTATTCGTCGGGGTGGTGCGAGATGCCGCCCTTGGATGGCACGAAAATCATGCTCGTTGGGACTCTATCGCTCGTGTGGACGCTGTCATGTCCCGCACCGGCCACCATCTCCTTTACGCCGTTCTCGCCTGCTACGTTGATTGCCGCTTCCTTTACACAGCTGATGCAGTCTGGATGGAACTGCACGGCGGGGCTGTTCCAAATGTCTTGGATCTCGACAGAACACTTGTTGGCCTGGGCAATTCGCCCGAACTCGGTCGTGGTTTCCGCGATCATGGCTTCTCGGACCTCGGTGGAGTGGTGGCTCAAGTCCACACTGAAGACCACTTTATGAGGCACCGTGGCGGGAGACTGGGGCCACGAATTGATGACACCCACTGTCGATAGACCATCGGCCGCTAGGGCGATCTCTTCGACACGCGAGATCATCCGAGCAGCAGACGTTAAAGCACATGCCCGGCGGGCCATCGGGCATGTGCCTGAATGCTGGTTCTCCCCGTGGACGGTCACGATGAGCCATCCCATGCTCTGGACCCCGGTTACGACCCCGACCTTCTTTCCCTCGTCTTCCAAGATCGGACCCTGCTCGATATGCAACTCGAAGTGGGAACTCAACGGGTTGGCCTTGTACGACGCAGGCACCGTTCCCAAAAACCCGATTCGCTCCAGCTCGCTCTTCATGGTCATTGTTTTTGTCTTGTCCTCCGCGGCCGGAAGCGCGTGAGCAAAGTCCAGCGTGTATCGACCCGACCAGACACCCGAGGAGACCATGCCTGTGTTGAATCGCGCCCCTTCCTCATTCGTCCAGTCGATGACCGCGATCGGCGCATACGACTTGTGCCCGTTCTCCTCGAGGACTCGCAGGACCTCAATGCCAGCAAGCACACCAAGGATGCCGTCGTAGCGACCGCCGGCCGGCTGCGTGTCGAGATGACTGCCAATTCCTATCGGAGGCAGTGACGAGGAAGCACCGGCTCGCGTGGCGAAGATGGTGCCCATCTCGTCTACTTTGACGCTGCAGCCAAGGGACTTGACCGTCGAGATGAACCACTCGCGCACGGCTTTGTCCAGGTCGGTCAGTGCGAGGCGCCGAATACCGCCGTCCGGGGTGGCGCCCCATTGCGCAGTGTGGTGGATTGCATCCCAGAGGCGTTTCTCATTGACTTTGTAGGGGGGGATGGCGGCATCGGTCGCCGCTGCGAACGTGCGCACCGATCTGGGCGTGAGGTAAGGGGTCCTATCCAGAACCGAGGAGAGGCTCGGCTTGGTCTTGCCGAGGCAGGGCCGAAGCATTCGCATGGGTGACTGGAAAGGTAGCATGACGGTGGACAGGCTTGTCAGCAACTTTGCTGGGACACAATCCGTCTTCCTCGGGGAGTCGATAGGCGAACAGGACGGGCTATCTTATCAAAGAGGCGTTTGCTTTGGGCGTCTTGGGTTGATCTGGCCATGCAGCGACCTTCCTTTCCTATATCCGCGACCGGATGTGGTGGCGACACCTCTGCGGAAGGATCGTGACTGCCCTTCAATGGACATAGAAACTGCCGCCCATCGTGATTTCGACGACAAGCATCCACAAAATGTATGCTAACATGGTCGGGAAAGTCCGTCACGCGAGACGTCTGCGCGTGGACCGCGGCAAGGGACCTGCAGTATGCGCCCGTTTCAGGAAGGCGACGATGTGCGGGAGATAATCGCAAACCCTATCGCTCATACTCCGCTCGCGGGACGGTGTCTCTGTCCCTCTACCGCTCGATCGCCGGACTGCCATTCGTCCACCGTCTGTCGGGACTGTATCTTTGGTCTCAGTAGCGTCGGGACTGTATCTTGAGCTACCCGCAGGAATGACCCGACGGTGGAGCCATGCCGCGCGATATCTCGAATCGCGGCGCCGCTTAAACCTGGGGTTCGATAAACGTATTCAAATCCCGGGTTCGACCACGATGGGAGCATTTGCTCCAAAGAGGTATATATGAGGCTAGGACGAGGACCACGGGCCCCAGCGCGCACCACCGAGTTTTCGCAGCTACATCCTCCCGGTTCCGACCCACGAGACTTCTTCTCGGGGGCCTTGAGAGCAGCGTAGTCTCGACCTACAACACGTCTTCTCGGGGGACTTGAGCACGAGCACAGACCTTCCTGGTTCTGACTCACGACACTTCTTCGCCATGTCCAAAGACGTCGAGACCATCGCGCAGGCGACACGACCTGTCGAGCAGCACAGTCTCGAGACGAACGAGAAGCTCGCGAACAAGGAGGTCGACGCAGCCCTTGCCTTCCTTCGCAATGAGGCCGACGCATCAATTGCCGAGTTGGACGAGAAGAAACTGGTCCGCAGCATCGACGTTCGCATCATGCCCATGCTGTTTGGAGTGAGTTGCCCCTTGCCCGCCCAGGGTATTGTCCGTCAAACATCGCCACAGACTAATGCCCGTATCCACAGGTGTACATCCTGCAGTACATTGACAAGAGTCTGAGTATGTCGTCCCGCGTGGCCTCTGTGGAAAGGGTGTGGGACGCTAACTGTGGTCGACAGTCAACTATGCCAATGTCATGGGACTGAGCAAGGACACGCACATGAGCCCGGCCCAGTTTTCCTACCTTGCGACGTTCTTCTACGTCACCTTTGCCGTGTTCCAACCTGTGCATGCCTACTTGATGCAGAAATTCCCGACCGCCAAGTATCTAGCCGTGAACGTCATTCTTTGGGGCGTCATGTTGGCCGGTAAGTTGAAATCTCCAGTCGAAGAAGCCCCCTACCCCAATGCTGACACTCGTCGCGAAGTCCACAGCTCGTGCCACAACTTCGGCGGTCTCATTGTCGTGCGTCTGCTCTTGGGCATGTTCGAGGCAGCCAGCGCCCCGTGTCTGATTCTGATCACGGGCATGTGGTACAAGGTGCGTGGCAGGCCGTCCCGCGCCGTCTGCAAAGGCTAACTCGCACCACTCTTTCTAGCGTGAAGAACAACCTCTCAGAGTGGCCACCTGGTACCTGGGTGTCGGTGCAGGGACGATAGTCGGCGCCCTCTCATCCTTTGGCTTCCAGTTCTACACGGACAAGTCGTTCAAATCGTGGCAGGTACGTTGGGGTGACCGACTGTCCCCGGTTGGAGACTGACACAATGGTAAAGATCATGTTTCTGGTGTTTGGGCTCATCACGATCGCCTGGGGGATTGTCGTCTTTTTCATCCTGCCTGACTCTCCCATGACATCGCGGTTCAGCCACAACGAAAAAGTCCTGGCCATCGAGAGACTTCGCGAGAACAAGACGGGAATTGAGAACAAGATGTTTAAAGGCGAGCAATTCCTGGAAACCATGCTGGATCCACGAACGTGGCTCATCGTCGTGATCGTCATTGCCGGCAACGTCCCCACCGGCGCGTGTGGAGTGTACTCGTCGACGCTGATCAAAGGATTCGGGTACACGTCGAAACAGTCGGCCCTGCTGAACATTCCGAGCGGCGCCATCTCGATGATCGCCGTCGTGTCCGCGTCCTGGTACGCCGGCAGGTTCAACAACCGCGGGTACGGCATCGTGGCGCTCCTGCTCCCCGGTGTCTTGGGAGGCGGTCTCATGGCCTTCCTGCCCAAGAGCGACAAGGCTGGCAAATTGGCCGGCATCTATCTCACCCAAATCTTTGGGCCGAGTAAGTACCCACCATCAGACCGTCATGATGCTAAGCGTCCGCTCTTTGTCCATGTTGGGGGGGAATATATGCTGATAGTCGCGTGCTTGTCAGATCTGTCGATGATGTACTCGTGGGCGGCGGCCAACTATGCCGGGCACACCAAGAAAATCTGCATCAACGCCACCATCCTGTTCGCGTACGGCGCGTCCAACATCATCGGCCCGCTGACCTTCACCGGGTACACGGCCCCGGACTACATCCCGGCCAAGGTCGCCATCATGGCGTGTCTGTCGCTGGCCATTGTGACCGTGTTTGTCCTGAGGTATTGGTATGTCTGGGACAACAAGCGTCGCGACCGTGTCGCGGCAGCCGAGGGATATGTCCACGTCCCGGACACCGAGTTTATGGACTTGACGGACAAGCAGAACCCCGAGTTTAGATATGCGTTGTAAAGTAATAAGTGGAGCGGGGAGACACAGGGGGAGAGAAGCACCAAAGTAGATAAGATAGATAAGACGAGTCGTTGTTGTTATGCTATGCCCTGCTCCGCTCCGTGACTCGACTCGATTCGGAGGCATGATCACCTAATGATGAATGAGTTTGACTCTAGTTGCAGAGACCCTTCGCTCCGGGCTTCTGGGAGCTCGTCTCAGTGGCTCGGCGAGCTTACACTCCTCCTCTTCAAGTACACGCATAGAAATATTTGTTTACGTAGTCCCCACCGGGTGGAGAGGGTGTCAGGTTTTGTGCACAAGTCAGATGGATTTGACGTCTTCGCGGCGACGAGAACTGGCGGTCGGATTCGCACCAATTTATTGCTCTACGCCGACTGAACAGCAGAGTCCTCAACAACGACCACCGAGTGGAAATCTTCGTCGCCTAATGTCGTCCCTATAGCTTCTCCGTGCATAATACCATGAATATGATGCCTCACCAACCAATCGGTAGCGTCCATCTCCGGTCGGCCGGAGCAAAGCAAGGGGACGGGAGCCCCAGCCAACACCCATATCTCGTCGCCCGCACGCGTGGACCGCAGTCCTGTTCCGAGGCGGGCCTTGTCAGTCGCAAGAAGGACTCGGCCCTCACATGTTGCCAGAACCCTATTCCTGACAGTCGCTCGTTTGTCGTCGGACGTAAAATGGCGCTTTGCTAGACGCTCCACCATGTGGCAGTACTCCTGGACCTTTTTCTGGTTCTTCCACGGCCCTGATATTGTTCCATGCTAGTCCGAGTGACTTCATCACAGGCTTGAATCCAGAAGGGTGAAGGATCTCGTCCGAGTCGTAAGGGTGGAATCCTTCTAGAATCCGTAGATTTGTATACTCTATTCTCTCCCAATCTTCCTTGTCAAGGCCTCCCAGTCAACGTAGCCCGCATCGGTGGAATGCACGCTTGGGATTTTGTAGGTCATGGCCCGTGCCATTCGCATGTAAAAGGCGTCTCTGATATCGTTGAGAACAGCGTCGCCACACAATCCAGGCGCCGGATGTTGATCGATGAGATAGTTATGCAGCATGGTCCTCCAGAATACTTCAAACCTCGATTGGCGGGTCCTTTGATCGCCATCAATGCTTTTCATGACGGACAGAGTTGGACGGCCGAAGAGGGTGGGAGCTCCACTGCGTTCATAGCACTCTCCCATCGCCATCTGATCCTCCGGTGGGTTCATGACGATCGACACTTCGGCTAAGTGTTGCAGAGCTTGGATCAAACCATCGGAAAGGACATCCACAAATTTAGTTGAGGTGATTCCGGACATTCCTTCGCGAAAAAAAAGTACGATGTGTCCAAGCCTTTTATAGAGCGGACGGTGTCAGCCTGTGTCCCTCTCAGTTCTAATGCGGGCCCAGGCAAATAATAGCGAATCCGGGAGCTTCTCAGGTGAGCGTCTGCAGACCAGGGGGATGGAGCACCGACCAAGGGACTGTGGCCAATATCCACGCTGAAGTCGGGGACCCAGGAAGGCAGGGACGAGAGCTGTCTAAGTGACTCATCCTCTCTTTGGGAAAAGTGCGCCAGATCACACCCACCCGACGACATGAAGAGTCTAGTTGCCTCAATGTAAACGTCGAGCACCGATTTGTTGTAATCGGGAATAATGCCGGTTCCCTCGTGCTTGATGACTTCTGTCGAGAGGCCGATAAAGGCATATATCTTGTCCCGGGGGTCTGTTGCAACAGAGGATCGAAGGATTCGAGTAATGTCCCCCAAAGAGAAGGGTCTTCCAAAATTCCGATCAAGCTCCGGGACTCTCCTGCTGCCCATTCGATAGGTGATCTTGTGCCCTACCCAGCGGGTTGCCCCATGTGTAGGACAATGCATCGTACTTGCAAACGTCGTTGAGATCCTGAGTCACTAAAGAACAGGATATCGGGCGGCATAAGTCTAGATCGTCGTTGAGATGCTCAAGCCTTTCTATCTTGAGCAACCGAATGGATGTTGGTGTTGGCAAAGGGGCATACTCGAGCAAATGCGTGTTCCGCCTTGGCCTTGTTGCTTTGGGCGGCTCAATGAGACTCACCTCCCACTGCATCGGACTGATCGAACGGTTCGTGTGAGAAGATCCGTAAAGATCCTTCCTGCACGTCCTTGAGGCGCCATGGTTGGCACAGTGCGGTCAATGGTGCCTGTTCTTTCGTGGAATTGGCGATTCCCTCGTCCTTTCACTGGAACCCAGAAGTCCTTCTGGGAAGATTTACATATCCTGGCCTGGGCAATCTCGGACAACAAGTCTGAAATAGGAGCCCTGCAAAAAGGCAGGTTTAGGCAATCACTAGGGGCCCTTCGGACCAGTGTGGGTCCTCCTTCTTGTACCGTGCTCGGTGAGTGCTTCTGTAAAGTCTCAGCCAGTGGCTCAGTTGAAACTCTGGTTAAAGCGGCCTTCGCTCACTCTGGTACTCGGTATTCCCGTTCGCGAGTAATATCGGTAGTCACAGCTCTGCCCCGCCTGCTCTTTCTTTACCTTACGTCCTCACGCGGCAGTAATAGAGTTAGAGTAATGAGGAGTAGTAATGGTAATAGTAAATGGACTCGCACTCTGACGTTACACAGCAACACATCTTCTCTACTACAAACTACATATATCCTCTTATGTACCTCGTATCCCTGGGGCTCCAAATGTCCGCGTATCAGAGAATGCAATACATACAATGCTCGTATAGTTGACGTTCAAAATGAATATTCCTCCGTAGCTCGTAGCTGGTAGCTCGGAGCGATAGGACCGCGAATCATGCATGCATGGCGTTGTGAGGGAGTTGTGAGTCATTACTACACAATGCTGCGTACCGGATACTGTTCTACGTGACCGGGTACCGTGCTTTTGTGGAAGGGCGCGCCCTTTGTCACTCACACTCGCTCAGTCACTCACTCACTCACGCTGGCTTCGTTGCGCGGGGCAAGGAAATCTGTACATTGCCTGTTGCTTATTGCCTATTCTCCGCGGTCAATCGATAGGGGGAAGATAGATATAGATAGAGATCGAAATTGACATTTGAGTATGAATATGAATATGGAAGACGCACCAACAGGTACAGACACAGCTACACACACAGAGACCGACTCAGGCACAGGCTCCGGCACAGACACAGACATGGCGACAGAGCCCGTGGCATCCCTCGTCAACAACGACGTCCCATCGAGACCCGGAAACACAGCCGCGCCCAGCACGGCACTCAATACCATGTCTACGTCTACCTCTACATTCACACCCACATCCACATCTATGCCTGCACCTACGTCTACATCCACCGCCATATCCTTCACTCTGTCGCAATCCCCCGAATACTCGCACCGGCTCGCAGAAATCGTTTCCCGCGCCACCGTCACGGACCCGCTGGACATCATCTTCCAGCAAGAAAAGACGGGCCCGTCCACCCCCGTGACTCCGGCGTTACTGTACCTCGGGGCCAAGAGGCGCGTGGACGCGAAAATCGCGGCCGGGGCATTCGTCGTCGAGGCGTGCAACTTCGCGGCCGTGGCGTGCTGGGAGCCGCCTGCGTCGAACCCGGCGCCTTTGAGCGAGGAGCAGCTTCGCGAGGTCGAGCGGGAGACGCCCGTGTTTGGACGATTTTTGCGCCATGTCCAGGCCGCGGAGACGGCGTGCTTTGGCGCTGCTGCTGCGACCTCGCCTCCGTCCCCGTTTCACCAACCGCACTGGAAATTGTCGTTGATGGCGCGGGATCCTCTGCGGAAGGACAAGGGTGCCGTCCGGGCCGTCATTGAGCCGTTCGTGGCCAGGGCAAAGGCCGAGAGGTTGCCGTTGTGGTTGGTTGCCGCGAATGCGAGGGCCAGGGATGTTTATGCGTATTTCGGGTTCCGCGTCGTGAGCGTCGTGTGGTCGTATCCGTATGGGCGGGATGGGGATGTGAGGTCGGACAGAGATGGGGGAATCGACGGCATACCTTCTTGGTGTATGGTTTGCAATTGGCCGGTCGAGTAGATGTTCAATCTGCCATCAGGACTCTGCGGGACTCATCCTGTGGCGGATGCCTGTCGAGTCTCTGCGTGTGTGCGTGCTCGATATAATGAATGCGACTGTGGTATGTACATTGTGGACTGACTGAGAGTATTACACTGGTCAAACGGGTTGTGTTATCTACCGTATCTGACAGAGGGCCTTGGCCGGGGCGTGAGTGGAGGGACCCTGGCCCCCCGCCGGTGATGATTAAGGCCCACACGCCACCAGTCGCCCATCTTGGCCTGGAGTCGCGGGGAATTGTCGTCTGGGCACATCAAGCGACACCACTTACTTTTTCGACGGTACGACCAACGCTCCTGGCACCGACACTCTTATCCTTCCGCGTCGATTTCGATGCAAGCGGAAGAACACAGGAATCTGCTTCAGCACACCCACCCATCCCATTTGGAGACGACTTCCTCGGCTCCTTCCGCCTCGTCTTACACCCTCCCAAAAAACCTGGCAGCACGGAACAGTCTAGACCGCAAACTGCCGGGAGCTCTGCGCCGTCTCATCTGATGCAATGATCGCTCGATAATTGCGCTCCTCGCCGGCACGGAGACCACCAATGAGTCCGGAAACACCTCCGGCGTCGACCTCCAGCGGTCAGAATCCCACCGAGCGCGTCGTCAAGAAGAGAGCTTCGCAGGCCTGCCACCACTGTCGGACGCGGAAAGTCAAGTGCGATCTCGTCAAATCCGGCGTCCCCTGCCACAACTGCTCGTCCGACGGCATCGAATGCGTCATCCTCGAGTCGAGGCGAAGTCGAAAGTATCGTCTTCAGAAACGCCAGTTGAGCCGCCTGGTGTCGCTCCCGCCCATTTCTCAGGCCCAACCCAAATCCACGACCGGTTCGATAGCGTCAACCCAGCCTGCCGAGGGACCGCACGGCATTGACGCCTCCGAAGGCGCTCCCGCCCATGCGAACCAGGGGACCGTCGCTGCCGCCACGGAGGGGTTGGGAACTGACGCCCGCTCCGTCCGTGCTGGCACCATCATTCCCCCCTTCATACCCAACAGCTTCCACAGTCCGCCGGCCATCACTCCCAACACCAGCGTTGGTGCGCAGAGCCAGGTGGGCGCGACTTCCAGTGTCGCCAACCGCGGACCGGCCTTTGAGCTTCCGCCGTACATCCGTCCTTCTCGGCCGGACATCCGCCACGATGACCTGGAGTTTCTGTGCCGCCGCGGTGCATTGAGCATCCCGGTGGGCGAGCTCCGAGATCAACTTCTCCGCTGTTTCGTGCTCTACGTCTATCCGTTCATGCCCATCGTCGACCTCGTCGACTTCATGGGCGCCATTGACGGGAATGATGCCGCACCAAAGATCAGCTTGATCGTGTTCCAGGCGATTCTGTTTTCCGCGACGGCCTATGTCGACTTGCCGCTTCTGCAGGAGGCAGGCTACGAGAACCGCAGGGCCGCGAGGGCCGACTATTATCAGAAGGTCAAGGTGAGTCTGCTGCCACTCCTTGGACGCATCGGATTGACACGACATAGCTCCTGTACGATTTCGACTGGGAAGTGGATCGGGTGGCTCTCATCCAGTCACTGCTCATGATGAATTACTGGTATGTTTCGGAGAACGACCAGAAAGATCCCTGGCACTGGCTCGGCATATGCGTCTCGCTTGCAACGAGCATCGGCCTGAACCAACCGTTTACGTACGCGCAGAAGGACCCCAAGACGGCCGCTCTGTGGCGACGGATATGGTGGTGTTGTCTGTATCGCGACCGGATCATCTCGATCAGTATGCGGCGCCCGATGCGGATCATAAACGAAGACATCCGGCTCGCGCCGCTCGGATTGGACGATTTCGAGACCCAGTCCTTCACCTCGGCCATCCCGTGCCTGCGAGACTGTGACTTCCTGACCGACTCGTACACCAGGACCATGTTGGCCGAGATGTGCATAGCGAAGATCAAGCTGCTGGTCTTCATCGGACAAATCTTACGAGACTTCTACCATTTGCGTGGCTTCGGTGGCTCGACCGCCGAATCCACCATGCTCTACACGCCGAGGCGATCCGAAGTCAACTCGAAGCAGTATCTCGACCTGCAGCACGCTCTTGATCAATGGTACCGAGACCTCCCGCCCAGTTGCTGGCTGGTTACGGGCAACACCAACGTCGACCCGGACACGTCGACGGCAGACGCGCTCTTGGTCCACCGGTCGGTTCTGAGAATGCTCTACCTGATGGCGACCGAGGCGCTCAACCGACCGCAGTCGCTGTCGAAACCGTCACGCGGCTCGGGCAACAGTCCGACCTCCAAGGTCAAGGAAGCGGCGGAGAGAATCGCCGAGATGGTCGAGTCGATGCAAGAGAAGGACCTCATCGGATTCCTCCCCCCGCTCTCCGTGAGCTTCATGCTCCTCGCGCTCGCCTCGTTCCTGGTGGACATCAAAGCCAAGGGTCAGACGGTGGGGGCTCTTCCGGGCCAACAATTCCACGTCTGCGTGCGGGCCCTGCTGCGCCTGCGCGAGATCTGGCCCATCGCCGACGCGGCCTGTTTCCTCATCGGCCAAATGATCACCAAACACCACGACGGCAAGATATCCACCCCGGGAATCCAACCTATGCCGATAGACGCAAGCGACGCGCCGACGAACGTGTGGCGAAATCCCGAGACCCCCCGCCCCAACCCGACACATACCACTCCCGTCCCGCAATACCGCGACGTAGAACCCCCCGCGGAGGTAGCGTTTACGCCCTCCTTCCAGGCGTCAAGCGATCAAGACATCGTTCCCTCGATGACCGCAGCAGCGGCAGAAGGAGGGGGAGGGGCCACGCAAGGGTTCGCCATCCCGTACACCTGGACCGACGAGGATTTCGAGGGCGACTACGGCCCCATGATCGAGGCGCACGCCCTGAACATGGACCTCGCCATGCCGGACGCGGACGTGCTCGCATACTTCGAAAACGGCACGTTTGACTTCAACTTTGAGCCCTCGCCGAACCATGACCACGCCAACGCCCTGTTGTCTTCGTACCCTTCACATGCACAGGCACAGGAACACCAACAGGAACAAGACCAGGGACAGCAGCGGTCGTCCATCTCGTCCATGATGGCCGAGGGCTGGAATCCCGCCGTCGCGACCCAGTATATGGAGACGTTTCGGCCGGCGCGGACGATATGATGGCATGTGATGATGTGCTGTGAGCTTGACGGATCATGTTGTGCCTGTCGAAGTGGCCTGAGATGGCGAATGAGATTCAGACTGAGGATTGAGGAATGATGATTAAAAACGAGGACGAGGACGAGTTGAACATGAGAATAGTAGGAGTAGGCCCGCTAGCCTCAGAATATCACATGCAGAAGAATCCCGGGAGTGGGTGATTGAGTAAGTCACTGGGTGGATAAAGAAAAGGCCAACAGCCACGACCACGACCGCTTGATCTTCAATGCTCGTCCATATCCTTGTCATATTCACGTATCATATAATGATATACTGTAATTACTCTTTATATTCGCATGAATCACATACATGGGATATAGATAGACAGATAGACCTTCGCGTCATCATGATGGACAACTGACACCTAAAAAAAAGGCATTGATCGTCCTCTCTATCCCATCTCAACTCGTCCCTCTGGCATCACCTGCCATGGATGGACTACACTGTCTCCTACCGCTGGTGACTCGTGTCGATTCCAAGACGGCATAGACGACGACGACGGTGGAGGCGGTGGTGGCCGCGTCGGTGGCGGCGGACTTGTCGCTATGCCGTCGACGCGAGGCCGCGTGATGGAATCGGGACTCCATGGCATCGAGGAATTCGAGGCCTCGGCGCTCTGAGGCCCATCAATGTCAGACACGGTCTGGTATGATGACATGGCAGAAGGACGGGGCGAGAATGCGCTGGGTTGAGACACGTCTGATTTTCTGAGGTTGTAGGCGTTGCTGGCCACTGTGGCGGACCGGTTGGGCGTGTTGGTCAAAGCGTCCTGCCATCGTTTCGTGATGTCTTTATACCGAGACGACACGTGCTCGGAATTTGTTCTCGCAGGGGTGGCGTTCGCCGACGATGAGGGAGTGGGTACCGGTTGCATATGGTAGGGCAACGGCGAGACCGTATCCCGCTCCAGTTTATCTCCACTGCCAATGAGCCCAGGTTCTCCGGGTGGTAGCGGAGAGACACTATATGGTTGCGATTGCGGTTGCGGCTGGTCACTGTCCGAGTATTGCGATTCCGATCGTGAGGGAGCTTCGAAAGAGAACCGCCTGGGCAACTTGCCCGGTCCCGCTCGGGTGGTGGACGACCTCAACTCGACATGTCTGGTATGAGTGGCCTGGTCGAGCTCTGGCACACCACCGTCCTCCTTAGGAGGTCGCCATGCGACAAACTCGCTGTCCTGGATCAGGCGCTCTCTTTCTTCTGCGTTTCGGAGCAGGATCATCACGTGTTCCTTCCGATCCTCGGAAATGTTCACGTTCTGTGCGAAGCCAATCGTATCTGCGGTAAGGTTGAAACCCCATGTCTGGATGCCGGAGATAGAAGCCCCGGCAGCAAGGAGCCTCTCCACCACCTCTGGATGACCATAGTAGGCACCGTAGCGCAACGGTTGCCAGGCATGTTCATCCTTCTCTCGTACGGAGGCACCGCAGCAAATGAGGAGATCGACCACGTCAGGATGCCCGTTCTTTGCTGCAATGCAAAGAGGAGAGTCCTCGTGAGACGGGCCGGCAGCAAACTTGGAACGGAGAGGAGCGCCCCGATCCAGCAAAGCCTTCACGATTTCCGTGTGGCCATGATTACTTGCAAGGAGTAGAGCACGATCACCGTTTGCATTGCGGGCATCGATATTCGCGCCATGCTCGAGGAGCATTGTCACGTGGGAAATGTTGCCGTTGGTTATGGCAAGATGTAGAGGCCGGTTCTGCAGACTTGCACTCGCCTCGACATCGGCTCCCGAGCGGAGGAGGAGAAGAGCGATGTCGGGGTTGTCAAAGCCGCAAGCGTAGTGTAGTGGCCTGAACGAATTCTTGCACTGAGCCTCTAGAGTAGCGTTCTTGCGCAACAGCAACTCCACGACGGCGAAATGCCCTGCCATGACCGCAAGGTGAAGTGGAGTTCTTCCGTCAACGTTGACCGCGTTGATTTGCGCCTTCTTTTGCGCAAGAAGGTCGACGACCTCGACTTGACCGTTGAAGGCTGCCCAGTGTAGAGCGGTCATATCCCCCGAGCCCTTGCCTTTCAATGAGGCTTTCCGTTTCAGGAGAAAGTCCACCGTGTGTGCGTGACCTGCCGAAGCCGCGGTCATGAGTGGAGTTCTGCCCTCGGTTCCTAGCGTCTCAATATCAACCTTCTTGTTTAGGAGGAGCTCAACAACATTGTTGTAGCCTCCATCGCAAGCGTAATGCAAGGCGTCCATGAAGTTTGCATCTTTTGCTTCGACGTGGGCACCGTACTTGATCAGCAGGGCAACCGTGTGGAAGTCTCCGCGCTTGGCTGCTGCGTGCAGCGATGTTAGGTTATTCTTATCACGCGCGTTCACTTTGGCACCATGAGCAAGAAGAACTTCCGCGGCCTCAAGGTGTCCACTGTCGCAGCTGAGACGTAAGGCGGTCTTGTTGTCTGGGCCCTTTTCCTCGAGTGGCGCGTCCTCGGAGATGAGGAACTGGAGCACGCCTATATGACCCCTGCTGGCGGCCAGGTGCAGCGGTGTGTTATGCAGGCTGTCCTTCTGAGAGATTTTGGCGCCATGGCGAAAGAGAAGCTCAACAACCTCTTCATTGCCACAGTGTGCTGCCACTGCCATTGCGTTTCGTCCAGTCGGCCAGTAGCATTCGTTTATGTCCGCGTGCGCCTCCAGCAAGGATTCAATGTCGTCAATCGAGCCCGTTTGTGCAGCACGCACAATGGCCGGGCAGTTCTTCGCGCTCGGAGCCGACAAGTCGACGCTGGTGTGGAATTTATTCTCGAAACCCTTTTTGCCGCGCTGAGAGCCTGGAAGAGGGCTCTTGTTGTCCTGTTGTCTGGTGCGGTCTTCGATTGCCGAATCGCTCTTCCGGCGCAAACTGTGCCAGAATGATTTCTTCCTGTCGAGAGACTTTGCACTCGGTGACTGCAGTGGAGAGTATGGCAGCCGTGCACTCGAGTCGAACCGTCCGGTGAGGTTGGTGGTTTGAATCTTGTAGACATTGCCGGGATCCGACGCTCGCATAGGGTTCGTTTCGTAGGGCCTGATGGGCCTCGAGAGGGATCCGCGAGACCAGGTAGGGGACACTTGGCAAAGTTAACGCAAGATACCTAGATAGGTAGCACTCGAGTCAGATAAGGCGCCTAACAAGCTGGTACGTACAGTGACTGGCCGATGGCGTCGAATCAGACGTGGTCCTGCTCATAGTATCATAACCTTCATCAACTGGGAGATGCTCCCGAATCTGTATGTTCAGATCAGGTCGCCGAGTGACAGGGACACGGCGAGAGTCGGATTTGGATCTTCGGTGGTGGGCAGCATTCTGGTAAGCATCTGTCCGCAGGAGCTCTTCGTCCCACGGAAATACCCTGCTCGGGATAGCCGATGTACCACTTCTGATCGAAGGCGAGAAAGTAGAAGCACGCTGGCTCCTTGCTGCACGGATAGTCGAGGTGTCGTCGACGACATCCTGGATTTTCTGCCGATTTTCTGGCGCCCGAAGAAGCCTGGTCTGCTCAGAGATGGTGTTGCTTGTGAGACCAAGCCGTTAGTGACAGCGAGGAGAGGACACCGAAGACGGTGACATACCACTGTATAGCAGTCAGGAGCAAATGCAGAGCTCCCGTCTGTCGACTAAGTCTCTCCTGGTGATCTTTGACGGCGCCCTCATGCCAGATGAGTCTCGTTTTATCTCGAAACCCAAGACGTAATGGCGGCTACCACGGTCAGAGACGCATTCCTCCGGCTTTGGTTGTACCCACCTGGCCGTGTTCAAGTGTGTCCGAGTCCAGGAGGCTGGCCACATCTTCAGCCAAAACCTCCATTGCAACCCGACATCCCTCAAGTATGGCCCCGAGACCCTCACCCAGATTTGGCGCTTGAGTCTGGTCTTCTTCCAGATTGTACTTTGCCCAGTCGTGTATCCGGTCCAAGGCGCTTTTGATGGCCGTGAGTTCGGATTTAAGTAGTTTAATGTTCAAGTCAGCCACCTGCGCCCGTCAGTGATACTGCCTGGCCTTGTCGCAAAAGGAGCATGCTTACGCCAAACTTGGCTCTCAGGTCAGTGAGGTCTTTAAGAGTACCGACGATGGAGGCGGTAATGGCGCCCGCAGAGCCCAACACGCCCAAGATCGACGCTGGATCCATCCGAGGCCGCGGTCGAAGCTATTTAGGAGGACTCTGAATACCAATGGCAATGATTGCCCAGTTTGAGAGTGTTTTGCGCCCGACTGAGCGGTTGAACCAATTCCGCAGTAGTTACATGCCTGAGGCATCAGATCAATCGGAGGGTTGGGCGAACCGCACCCAGTGAGGCTGAACATGGTGAATAATATACGGCAGAGGACCTCGTACTCCCTCTCAGAGCACCCCGGCTAGGCTGGGTCTGTGGGAGCACAAGCGAGCAGCGCGCCGAATCTGGCCAGCATGCGCGACGGTCGTGGTCAGGCTACGCAAGGGCGGGCTGCAGGAAGCTTGTTCACGAGAGCTCCAGTATGCAACATGACTGGCAGGAAGCTTCTAGGGTTTCGAACTACGGAAGGCGCTCGTTTGCATCTGCATTCCATGCTTAACGATGAGCGTGCTGAGATGTGTACCAACCCAGTCCCTTCGCTTGATTCTGCTGGCTGCTCAAGCCATCAGCCGCATGCTGGGATCAGAGAGCTCGAGAACGCATGTTTCACCGGAAGTGAGAAGAGAGTGAGAGGATTCGAAAACTGGTCCGAGTGCGGGGTCTGCCGGCGTCGCAGGCGGGGCGCTAGAGAAACCTTCTGAAAGTTTACGAGTTTATGCACGCCGGCTCCCTTGGCCATGGCTGTCGCTTGCCACCTGGTCCCTCCAACCTTGCGCACTCTGTGGCGGAGCAGCAGGGGGGCCAAAAGGCCATGGGGGGGCGCAAGCGACTCTTCCACGACGACGATGGGGATTTGCAAGGGGTGGGAACAGGTGAATGCATTGCCAGCAGCCATTCTATTGTCTTGTCGTGAAAGAGCGATGGACAAGTAAATGAAGCTATCCGGAGACCATCCGTACTGCTGTCTCCAACAGAAACCGACGTGCCTAATCAACAGAAGGGGTATCTAACGACAGACCGACAAAGATCACGCTAAATGCTGGCGACCTCAACTCTTAAACCAACGACGCTCAAACCCCAACAAAGCCATCGAGACAGGGTCATTCAGGCGGACTACTTCTCAACCTCCTCCTGCTCTCGAGCGACCCAACACTCTGACTGAAGTTCTCCAGACCGATCCCAGCGGCTGTACTCCTCGTCGCCCTGCCGGGCTTCGCAGTGGGCAACCTGCTCTCCACTACCGCATTGGCAGTCGCATGCCGTTTGAGCGGCGGCTGCTGATGCCCGCTACCGACGCTCTTACTAAAATCGAGCAGCACAGGCTTTTCATCAGTGTGCGAGGAAGAGGATGACGCTGAGAGGAATTTGTTGCTGTTAGCGACATTAATGTCGATTTCCTTGAGCCCTCCTGATTTGGGCTCGTCGGACGGCATCATAGAGCCTGTCGTCAAGCCCTGTGTTTGCGGTCGTGCTGTCGCTTGCTGGGTCTTCGGCATTTGCACGTCTGTAAACACCTTCGTTTTCCTTGGACTGGGGATTTTCGATGGTGACGCTGGACCTTTTCGCGGCGATGCCTGCTTGCGAGGTGATTTGCCAGGAGTCTGTGCTGATGAAGGTGTCTTAGTAACAAGCGCAGGGTCAGGCAGACCCCTCACCCTGGCGATGATCGAGTCGTGGTTTTCAGTCCGTGGCAGCTCCGTAGGGTAGTTCCAGTCTCTCTTCTGTGGTGTCTGTCCCGTCGACGTGTACTCGGCCAAGTGGCTATCCGAAAGCTCACGCTTCAGTTCCAGCAGTGGTTCTCGTGTGTCTTCTCCTAAAGAGCCAATCAAGATGTCAAGGTCCATTCTTTGTTGCTTCTGGTCTTCCGTTAGACTTTCGAGCGCGGCTTTGGATTCGTGCGAGTCTTTTCCAAGAGTGTCGAATCTCTCTTGGGCTCGAGACACCACATAGCTCAGTTTCCGCAGGCGATCAGCATGATGACTGTCGTTCTGCGTTCGTGCTTTTGTCACAAACTCGTCGAGTGCCGCCATTTGGGTGGCGACTTGCGCGACTTGGGCCTCGACAATCTTGATGGTTTCCTCATGCACCGCTTTGGTGGACTTCTGGATGGCCGTGTTTCGGGCGTTGATTGACTATGTCACCGTTAGTACCAGTCAAGACCGCAGTGTACTGCAGTCCACTTACCGTCCAGTCCCCCTTCATCCTGCCCTTCAGATCTTCCTTTGACTTCACCACCTTCGTCATCAGCTCATTGTGTTGAGACGTCCACTTGTCCATGCCATCCTGGTGCGCCACGTTGGCAGTTTCGAATTGCTCTGTCGCGTCAACAAGATTGGCTTGAACGTTATTCAACCGGCCTGACAGTCTCTCTTGCTGTTGATGATGAGACGACTCGATCAGCGCAAAGATCTGCTCTTTGAGTTTGTCCCTTTCCTCCTGTCCAACCTGTCTTTGCTCGTCCCGTATAGCCTCTAGCTGGGTTGAAGCTGCCAGTGATGCCTCGATGTTCGCGTGACTGGCTTGTTGTAGAGCCGACCTCAATGAGCTAATCTCATCCTGTTGTGTCGAGAGTTGTCTGGTGAGATCGTCGAACATGGCCTTAAAGTCCTTGCCGAGGCCGCTGTAGGAGGTATGCAGTTGTGCATGGAACTGCTCCAGCTCCGAAATCACCTCGGCAGAGATCTTTGCGGCTGCTTGAGACAGGCCCTCAAGGCCCTCGCTGACTTTGGCCTTGACGTCCTCTCGTAGATCCTTAATCTCCTCCAGCACGTTGTTCATCGAGTCCCTGGCTTGCGCCGACTGATTCTCAACACCAGCGCAATCTTCCACCAGCTCAGACGAGGTTTCAAGGATTCGCCTTGTGGAACTCTCCAGACGTGCCGTCTCGGCACCAACAAATGCTTCGATCCGAGCAGAGCTTGCAGCAATCATCTCCGTATGTGCAGCCTGAAATTGGTCGATGCGTCGATCAACAACTCCTGAAAGGTTGGTCATTCGATCGACATGAGACTTCCAAGATTCTCGGTTCTGAGTTTGGAGGTCGGAACGCCGCCTAAGGTTCGCATGCAGACCGTCGATGTCCTTTAGAGATGCACCGATGGTTGAAACCAGTTCGGTCCCCATGCCGAATAACCGCTCTTCTGTTACTTCATGTGCCTCTCGGATAACGCTTTCCTCCATAAGTAGCCTCTTCGTGTCCGCGAGCACGGCTTCGGTCTTTTCGAGCACACCCTTGGTGCTTTCCAGAACCAATCGAGTCGCTTCATTGTCTCGTTTTAGCAAGGTGAAGTTGTTGGTTAAGCTGAACAACTCCTGGACCTTGTTGCGTAGGCTGATCTCCATTGTTTCAATTCGCGCCTTCTGCTCCTCGCTGAGGATTCTCCTCGACTCACTCTCCACGGTGATTTCCTCGTATTGATCGTTGGTGAGATACACTCCATTTCGTTGCCTCGTGGCAATCAGCTCGCTCTTCAGCTTCTCGATTTCAGCGGTGAACTCTTTCAACAATGTTTTCTTGGAGATCATTGAATTGACCTGGGGCTTGTTGCGGATGTTCTTGGCGCGAAAGGCGTAGTCCAGGGTGGAGATCGTCTCTTCCAGATTGCTTTTCGCCGGTGACACTGTTGCAATGATACACGTTTTCGTTCTTCCGCCCAGAGAGTCTTGCAGCAGTCTGGTAAGCTTCGACTCTCGATAAGGGATATGAGAACTCTTGTCCACGAGCGCATTGATCACTCTGCCCAAGGTCAATAAACTTTTATTGATCACACCAGCTTCAGCAGCTCTCTTGTTCTCCGCCCCACTTCGTTGAATATTTTCACTGCCTGCTAAGTCGACAAGATTCAGTTTTCCAGAGCAAATATAATCCTCGCCCACTTCGCTGGCTTTCTTGATGTAGGTCGTGATGGTAAAGACGGTATGGCTTCGGGAACTGAGGTCGTTGCACTTGGTGGCTGCCACTTGTCGCCGGTGGCTGCCCTCCCGGAGTAGTTTTATCCCCGATGCTGCATTCTTGATATGTGACTCTTCCATACCCTGAACCACTGTGGCAGAATGGCTCTTCCTGCTCGCATCATCAAAAATCTTAAGCTTGACAGAATCATCCGACGACAGCAAGTCCCTCAGCTCTTCATTATAGAGCTCGATAAATGAGCATTTCACCGAGCATTCCACCTCATCCGCCTCCAGCTTCTGGAAGAGTGAATAGAGCACCCGGGGAATGATCCCTGCGTCATCGGATAGCAACCCTAACGTGTCTGTCATGTCGCCGGACATGGTGTATGTCTTTCCTGTTCCCGTCTGCCCGTATGCGAATATCGTGCAGTTGTACCCAGCCAACACCTCGTTAAGAACGGGAGCGACGACATCGTCAAAGATGATCGCCTGGTCTGCCGCTGGAGAGAAGACCTTGTCGAAGTGGTAGGCCTTGTTGCTCATAGCATTGGGTCCCATAGACAATTCCACCGTCTTTCCCTTGACGCCGCTTGTTGATACTACCACCCCGCTGTTTTCTCTCACTTCTCGCTCACTGCGGCCGCGACAGCGTACCACCACATGGATATTTGTCTCTTCGCCATGATCGTGATCAAAATCTCGTTCTTTCCTCTTAGTTCCCGCATTAGAGGCACTGCTTGAGGAAAGTGATTCTGCCGGTGACGGGGCTCGGCCAGTCATGGAAGCATAGTGGGTGTGATTCGGTCTTAGTGGTGGACGCATCGAGGTCCTCGTAGATGGGTTCGCAGGACGCGGTGGTGCCGCCATGCTTCTTGAAGACATGACCGTGCAGCAGCAGTGTCCAAGACTTTATTGAGGGGACATGATGTGAAGGACAAGGGTCAGGGTGTAACGGGTACGGGAGTTTGGTAGGGCGATGATGTCTCCTCTTCGCACCAAAACCAAAGAGGCGGAAAAGTAAACAATGCCAAGTCACTAGCGCACCAGCATGACCAGTCAAGGCCGACCTCAGCACGTGACCACGACCACCACTCCAAATACGAGAGTGGACACCCCATTGGCCCATTCCACCGCGGCCTTTGACCTTCATCATCCCTCTGACTCCTTGTGACCTGCTTTCTATTTGCGTTTAATCACGATAAAAGACCAGCGCTTTCCTCGAGACTGCCACCCCACAGCATCTTCCTCAGAACATGCAGCCATCACCATGACCGAAGCCACCTCTGAGGCTGCTTTCCAAATTCAACCAGATAGAGGCATCAGCTGGATAAGTATGCATTGTCGGCTTTCTAACTATTCGACCTAACTAATTGCGACAGCCCTCGGCTCTTCCATCTACAGTGTCTTAACGAGGCTAAAGGCGTCTCCGCACATCTATCCTAATCTTGACCTATCCTGTTCTGCTGCTGAACCGCTTACTCAGCCCGTTATTCTGAGTCTGCCATTCAATGGCCTGAGACTTCGCTTCGACGGTCCAGATCAAAGATTACGACTGATCGAGGTCCTCGACTTTTCGCTCAGCACCTTCGTCTATAAGAATACCGCGCTGGTGCGCCGAGCCAAGAGTTCGGATGATGTCAACCAAGATGAGGCCAATCCAAGTGGACCAACCTTTCGCCATGTCTATAGCCGTCTGTTCGGACCAACCTACGCGGGAGAATATACCGCCCCGGAAGCTGGCCTCACTGAAGGGACGTACGTTCTTTCCTATCCGGGATTGGCCTTCACTTTCCCCGTGAAGCACAAAGCGTGGTCAGAAAAGGTGGACTTTGTGTCAATACTGTCCTCGAACGCGACTGGTCCAGCGAAGTCGATGGCTATCTTTTCGGGGCCTTCATGGACCGAAGTGAGATCAAACCTATACACCAAAGCGCCGGTGTACCCACGATCGCCGGCTCTTATCGGCAAATCCGTGGAGACTGTCCCTGATGAGATTGAAGAGGTAAGAGTGCTTGGGGGTGGTAGGCTCGAATTGATCCGAAGGAGCTCGCCACCCTTAGCGATCACACTAAGCGAGACAACTCCTCAAGATCTTGTGGCCGAGTTGGGCCCGCCAGATGCCATCTACCGAAAGCATGACCGACGGATTTCCATCCACGCGAAAGGCAAGCCTGCCAACCGACGACCATCGAGCGTGTCTCCAGGACTGGATCCTCAAGCATTGGATACCGACCAGTCATCTATGCACAGTTATACCGAAGATTCGGACTTCGATCCGGAACTTGATGAAGATCGCACCGATTCGTCGAGCGACGAATGCTTCTACAACTACTTCAACCACGGATTTGACGTACTTATATCGTATCCAGCG
Source organism: Phialophora macrospora (assembly GCA_000835435.1). NCBI lineage: Eukaryota > Fungi > Ascomycota > Eurotiomycetes > Chaetothyriales > Herpotrichiellaceae > Phialophora > Phialophora macrospora. The sequence goes on along the minus strand of KN846956.1, from coordinate 1,814,433 downwards.
GCAAGATCACCGCCTTTCCCCGGTTCCGAGCCGAGTGAGATTTCGGCATCATCCAGTGCGCAACTGGTTGCCACCAAGATCTTGTTGCACGGGAATGTGCCAGGGTCCTTTCCATTCAATCGACATCGGAGAAGTCGGTGGGTGATACGACTAGATGCGGAGAACCGAGAGCCAGTGTTGACTTCTGAAATGCCGTTCTCTGAGATATCATCTGTACTCAAAGAGGTGTGGCACGAGACGTACAAGGACATGAACGAGGAGAGGCAGATGCAGCGCGGCATGGTGCTGAACAGAGGATGGGGAGAAAGCCCCGAGAGCTCGATCGAGTTGCTGGGGGATCTCGAGGAAAGCCCGACGCGAGAGAAAGCCGATGAGCATGGTCTCGGAGATGCTGGCGGTGTAATGAGCAACACGGAATTGTTTGGCTTCCCGGGCTTGTTGTTTGAAGTGCTCAAGAATGATACCGTCAGCTGTTTGACAGTCTTCTAGACAATAGACATGGATGTTTGCTGCAAAGCGCAGGCCCCGCCAGTTGGGCGACGAGCGGAGATGATGGTGATTCGCCCACCCGCAAATCGATCAGATGCTTGTTTCCTCTGCGCTTGTCCCGCTTCCAACCTTCTGATTCTTTGAGTCCCACACACCAGTGCCGACCTACTGCTCATCGTCGTTAAGAGGTTCGACCTGTGATCGCTCTCTTCACGACCTTTCGTTGTAATGATTTATCCCATGAAGCCTGCCTATTGCCGCAGTACGGCCTTCACCTATTCCTAGCGAAGATGCGCACCTGCACCCGTCACTACTTCTGCGCCACACACACACCTGGTATTGCACCTTGAATGCGCTGGCTTCACCTCTTCACCCAACACTAATCAATCACTGATAAATGTAGTCGTAGCGCCAAGCTACCGCGCCCTCCCAAAGGTGCGCTGATGCGTTGTTGAGTTCGCAAAACTCGCCATCCAATTCATCGAATCACACCCGAACGACACAACATGTCGAAACAAAATCCCATCCATTGTCTTGTTGACGACACGGCCTTGACGCGAAACCTCGACGAGATCGAGACCTGGGTCTCGCAAGGCCTCGTTATTCTCGTGGTGCCTTTGTACAGTAGGGCCGCCCTTGCCGCGCGCGCTTCTCGCCGTCTGCTAACCTACATAGCGCTTTCCCGCCTTCACGTCCTGAAGAAAGACTCCTCGCCCATCGGCATCAGCGCGCGCAAAGCTGTCAAGTTCCTCGACCGCAGCACCTCCTCCCGTGGTGACCTCCCGCACGACCCTGTCATCCTGCAAGGTCCCGACGACGAGTATCCGACCTGGGCTGAGGTGGAGGAGCATTATTTGAACGAGAGCCTGAAGAACGCCGGTATAAACGAGGAGCCTGCGCTTCCAGCCATGCATCGGAACCCGGAGAAGGACATAGAGCTGCCATTGAAGGGCAACACTGGTGCTGGAACTGCGCTTTCGCAGATGTTGCTGGACAAGCTCAACTTTGCAAAAGATCCTGGCACTACATCGCCTAGTTCAACCCCGCCACTATCACCCTCATCTTCTGGACCACAGAGCTCCAAGACTAGTCCTGAGGTCAAGTCTGCCACGATGCTGAATCAAGACCAGACGCCTGTGCCACCATCGCTGAAACCCTTGCTTAATCCGGTGGTCTGGTACGTCAACGAGAAGAAATCACTACCAGACGAGAGCCTCATCTTCCTGACCAATTCGGCCGACACCATGCATCTTGCGCGCGATTTTGGCATCCCTACGAAGAATATCCACCAACTCAGAAGTGCTCTCGGCATGGATGAAAATGAGACCCAGACCCAGGAGAAGTCCAAGAAAGACGCACCCAAGACGGCTTTGGCCTCCGAGCCAAAGACCCTTTTCAGCTACAATGATGTGGACAGCGACGAAGAGGAAGTTGTCTTCAAGCCCAGAGGTCGTGGACCAACCCGGGGCGCACAGTTGTCACGAGGTACCGGGGCTGGGGCTGGGGCGGGCACCGTGCGTGGAAGAGGAGGGAATGCTCGATCTCCACGAAACTCGTTCAGTACTCCCGTCCAACCCGGCCCGAGTAAGCCTCAAATCCCGGTCGAAGAGATCGATCCAGATTCCTTCGACCGCGGGAGTTTCGCGCGAGGCAGCACCCCGCTTGTCAATACCAGCAACCATGTCCCCAATCAGTTCAATAGCGGCCGTGGTGCCTATCGTGGCAACTTCTTCCGGGGTGGACGGGGAGCGAACTTTAATCGGGGCTACGGTAATGGTTTCGAACGAGGAGCGACCCGCGGTCGAGGTCGGCTGTTCGTGCCTTAAGGCGATGGTGGCCACTGTTGCATGCTCCCAAAGCCTGTGGCAGTAAGAACACCTTACTTCAACTATCGGCAACAGCCGCAACTGTTCCGTCAACTCGACACTAGGTTCACCCCTCGTGAAAGACTGCATCAGTGCGACCAGCGGCAATTCGACACCGTCATCTACCACATGCGAGGCATCCGAGACAGGATTCTTTTGTGCAGGCGTCAGGTCTCTACACTTGCAGCTTGATCGATCATCCGGCAATTTTCAAGCAACCGCCCTTGGTGGCTGGGAAGTGCATGATGAGGTCTGCATTTCCAAGGGCGCTCACGCGGAGCAGGGGAGGTGAGAGGAGGATGCAGAAATGCGCTCATTTCTATATCTATGCTGGGCGAAGATTAGAACAGATGGCCTTGCCTCTGGCTCTACCACATTCACTTGGCGAGCAACTGCCCTTGTCGACAGCACCTGGATTCAGGGATCGAATTGTTTGAGGAGGACATGGGACCCTTGAGACGCTCTTTTCAAGGCCTGGTAGCGACAGGTCATGCTATGGGATGTTCGCGTGCTTTAGCATCGATATCCATTGTTGGGAAACTGCGACTTATCTCGAGTTCATTCTTCTACATATTGACGGCATTGATTCTTATTGGCTATCTGGGTTTCCCCATTCTGTCTCGGGGCGCAACTGAAGACAAGCTAGCCACGACAGCAGCTAACCAGCCCGCTTGTGGAAGGTTTCCTTGCACCAAATCAGACCCTCGCTGTCCCCATGCACGCCATGACATTGAGCTTTCGCTCTTTTGGCCGCTGTGTCTTCCAATGGCTGACCGTCGTTCGGGCTTCCAGCGGCCCTAGTTACCTTACTCATCTGGACCTCCGGTCCATGCTCCACCTGCATGCAAGATGTTCCAGCCGCCGTCGTCACGGTTTAGCCCAGATCGAATATTAGCTCAGCCATTGCCTCCTTCACGGACGAGCCATTTCATGGACCGCTCACCAGCTATGTACCCGTATAAGTTGACCGCAGGGTTCGCCGTGGTGTCCGCCATTGCCCTTTGTCGTACTCTTCCGCGTCTCGTAGACACCCGGAGGACTATGTAGTGGCACTGCCTTTGAAGAAATATCAAATTCGTCGCGCACCGCGGAGAAAGATTCTATCGGCTTCGTTCAACCATCCCACAGACCCAATCCCGACGTCACAGAGGCCAATTTGTGACACATATTTACTGCAATAGTCGCGCTTTCCCCGCAAGAGGGCAATGCCCGAGCCTCAGCCTCGACCGACTCGACCAAGGGCCTTGACTCGGAAGCTCACTAACGCCGCGATCAGTCTGCAGAAGACCTTAACCGGAGGCGCGGACGAGCATGGCGACATTTCAACCTGGAATCCTGCCTTGGGAGAAGCTGTTCAGGAGGTGACCTCCCTGACAGCTGCTCCTGCTTCCTCATCCACGCGGAATGGCGAGCAAATGGAGTTGGATCCTCGCAAAAATGGTGAGATGGGGTGGAGGAAGTATGTCAAGTACTTTACGCCATCGTATGTGACTGTCCCTCAAAGGCACGAGAGACAATTGCCTGACTTGTGTCTGAAGTTGGTTTACCGTGACGATGGGAACAGGTGTAAGTGCCCTACCACAAGGATCTCGGTGCCAGTATCTGGATGTGGGAGCCTCTGAAATTACGACTTCACTTCGATGTGCCTGAGCCCAGAACGCTAATTCATTGATTTGCCAGATCGTCTCGAGCCTGCTGAATCAATTTCCCTACGGCGCCAGATGGCTCTACTGGCTCTCAGTCGTCGTCTTCTGCTTGAATATCGGCCTCTATGCCTTCTTCCTCTTCGTGTCCGTGGTACAATTTGTCATGTTCCCGCAAGTGTGGATCACTCTGCCTGAAAGACCGAATCAAGCGTTCTTCTTGAGCGCGATACCAATGGTGGGACCGCTTAGCTGTTCACGGTACTATGCTGATCAACAATTCCAGAGTCTTGGAACCATTGTCAATATGATGGTGTTCGTTTGCGTGCCTGCATGGGGAGAATGGGTGATATATCTAGCATGGGGGTGAGCATCGAGTCCGAGCAGAGTTTATCGAAGCCTGACCCATGCAGACTATGGATGGCAGATGCCGCGCTGTGTCTAATCTGTGCCTTGTTTCTCCCCTTCCTCCTCGTCATCGGCCGACAAGAAGAAACCCCTCTCTCAACAATCACCGCTCTACAAATGTTCCCAGTCATCGGGACAGTCGTCGCATCGGCAACCGCAGCTCTCGTCGCCAATGTCCTGCCGAACAATCAACAGGCACTTGTGACAGTTCTGGCCGGCTATATCCTACTTGGCGTTGGCCTCCCAACGGCTATATTCATCCTGATCATGTACTGGCAACGTCTAACAATCCACAAGCTACCATCTCGCGAGGTTATCGTGTCGTGTTTTGTCCCACTCGGTCCCTTCGGCATGGGCAGCTTTTCCATCATGAAACTTGGGGCTGTGGCAATGAAGGTGTTTCCTCAAACGAAGAGCATACATCCTCTGGCTGGCGACTTGGCTTACAATTTCGGAGTGCTCTTCTCTTTGATCATGTGGGGGTTCACATTGTTATGGCTATTTCTCGCAGTTGCCACGATATACCACTGCAAAAGCTTTCCGTTTAACATGGGATGGTGGGGGTAAGAAAGAAAGACACGAAACCTCGTAACAAATCGCGGCTTACGTTCACCAGATTCACATTCCCGATCGGCACATTTGCCTTAGCATGCAACACGCTCGCGAAAGACATACCATCCGAGTTTTTCCGAGTCATTGGCTCCGTAAGGACAGAAACCCTTCCTGAACCCTCTCGCGTGCATGCAGCTGACTCTCTTCTCAGATGGTTTCAGTCTCTGTTTTCCTCCTGTGGCTTCTCGTTGCATATGTGACCCTGCGGGATCTCATCACTGGCGGCAAAAAGCTATTCAAGACTCCTACTCGACAGGTCAGCAAAATCAACGATAGAGCACCTGATAAGTTCAGGGATGGGGAAAAGCTCGTCTGACAGACTCCAAAGGTACAGGCATCCATTAGGGCCTGTGACTGACAGAACAAATTGTATTTTTTTCCCCCCAAATACAACGAGAACGTTACGGAATCCGAAAGCATCCAGCGACTTCAATCCAGTTTGCGTGATCAGCCGAAAGTGGAGGTTGCGCGACTTCTCTACAGCCCTTCAGCGCGAGCGACACGGTTCCGTTGGCCACGGCAAGGAAATTACGTCAATTCGGTCCACAGGATAGTTCGCTTGAAGTCGGTACGGTGCACGCTGTTTGATGCCATCAATTGTCGACAGGATAGAAAACACGTCGAGCCTTGTAGCGCCGAACAAGTATCAGCACCAGGCATTGATGGTCCTGGATTTCTGCATGTCTATAGCCATTCATTGTAACTGGTTGACGACAAATGGAATGTGCGCGCCTGTGACTGCAAGGTCCTTCTCCGGATCATATCTCTGGAGAGTATCCAACGGCCCATACTTCTCGCAGAGGTACAGCATATTGTTATATGCTCTGTACAGATGGTCAGCGTTCCTTATCAGATCTAGGACGGAGACTCACGTCTGCCGTGACAGGCTTCCCGGGTGTCCGGCTGAGTCATTCAGGTATGGATGTATGCTGTCGAGCCGATTACGATCGTCCCATTCCTCAACTGGCTCCCACGGTTCGATGTGGCGTTGGTACGCCTACATGTACACTGGAGACTTGAAGTGGAAGGCCCAAGAGCACTAGACAGATGAATGTTTCGGGCAATATCGCCTGGTAGCTATAAGAAGCCGTGAGGTTCAGGCCTTTGACTGCTCAGGTGGTTGCCCCTTGCTTTCGAAAGAGCTGAGACTGGCATGCCTTCGCAGGTCATTCCAGGTGGACCGCGCTTCGGCGCCCATCCCTTCAGCCTGTACGAGGCTCCAAAGAGAGGTACCTCAGTTGGTGCGTACAGCCACATAGAAACGAGGCCAGACATCGCCATCTTCCCAGTTGTCCTGGTGATGGCTTTGAAGGCGTTGTTGTTCTCTTGCTTCCGGCCATTGGCACAATCTTCTGGGCACAACGCGGCCGAGAAGAGGCCCTAGGAGCAACTGATGTCCAGAAGCCGCGAGATCGTGATATGTTCGAGGCCGATACGAGAGATAAGTCCACACCATCTGACTGCTAGTCAAGTTGACACCAGCATTAAACATACCTTCTGGTTTGGTGCGTGCGTGTTCACAACGTGGACATTCGCCCGATTTAACCACCATATCACGATAGCCAGGCGGGAGTGATTTCTTCGCACCAAAATCGATCATTCCATTGCGACACAGAGTTCTTTGTCCCACATTCCTGCGAGTTTACCTTGAGCAAACGCCATGGCTCGAACATGCCGAAAAGCAGCCCGATCGCCAGGAGGTTGAAGCGGTCGAGCGATATTCAGCGGTCACAACAGCGGATAAATGGTGCATCGTCGCCATGGTGTCGTATGCTGCCTGGTTCTCGACTTTCAGCAGCTTCATCTACTATCCTGCTCTGCACGCGATCTCCATTGACAAGATCAATCTGACAGTGCCGTCCGACTTGGCCGCCGCAACCATAGCACCGACCTTGGTGGGAGATACGGCCGACGTCTGGGGTCGAAGGCGCGTCTCCTTGAGAGCGCTGCTGTCCTCGTACAATGAGACGATAAGAGCTAATCGTAACTCGGCAGGAAGCTCTAACATGTATCCTATTGACCCCGCACCGGCGACGCTGCCCCTCAATCAATCCGGAGGATGTCAACAAAAAGTCATTCGCAAGCCACGCTGCTACACTACACCGTACGGTATACTGTACAGCTACTGTGATCATATAATTTCGCGTTTCCTCTACTTATCCTCCTGCTCGGTGCCACGATGACGACTCTCGAACCCGAGCCCACAGCACCCACGTCGCCACCACCACCACCATTGCGCATTCTCGTAATCAACCCCAACACCTCCCAGCACATGACGGACGCGCTCCGGCCGGTGGTCGACTCCTTAGCCCTCCCCTCGGCTCAATACACATTCTTCACGTCCCCCGCGCCGGGGATTCCGAGCATCAACTCCCCCGCCGACGCCGCCGAGTCCGCGAAGATCTGTCTCCCACACCTAATCCCCCTGCTGGAGCACCACGACTGTTTCCTCGTGGCGTGCTACAGTCAACACCCGCTGGTCTCGCTGCTGAAGAGCGAGTGCGCGAAGTTGACCCGGAAAGGCGACCACGGTCACACCCACGGTGGAGCGGGAGCGGGAGCGGGAGCTGGAGCACGGCCGAGGAAATCCGTCACCGGCATCTTTGAGGCGAGTGTGCTTGCCAGCTTGTCCTTGATCGACCCGAGCGACGCCGGGGGCGAGGCGGCTCCGGCATTCGGGATCGTCTCGACGGGCAAGATCTGGGAAACCGCGCTGCAAAAGGCGGTCGAGGAGTTCGTCGGCGTCGATCCCACCACCCTCCAGACGGCACGGTCGCGGTTCGTCGGCTGCGAGACCACGGGCCTGAACGCCAGCGAGTTGCACGATCTCGACGGGGCCAAGGTGCGGACTAAGATGATGGACGCGACGAAGCGGCTCCTGCGGCGTGGGCAGAGCGGCGGCGGCGGCGGCAGCAGCAGCAGCAGTAGCGCGGCGAATGTCTCCAGAGTCCAGGCCATTTGTCTGGGCTGTGCGGGGATGGTCGGACTAGACGACGCGGTGAGGACGGCGTGTGTCGAAGAGCTGGGCCCCGAGAGGGGGAACGAGGTATGCATTGTCGACGGCGTCAAGGCCGGGGTGGGCCTGTTGTATGGACTTGCGAGGGGGGGATTCTGAAGACTGAGGGAGATGGAGACAGACGCTGCCGCCCGCGCTGGATTGTACTATAGTGTATACAAGTACCAAAAACTATACATCTTCTCAGAGCACCAACGTGCGCACGTTTTGGTCCCCAGGCCAGACTCGTGGAGCTGTACCCATTTTAATACCATCCCATGCTCAGCATTGGGCTCCGAGTTCGACGGTATGCTTGGGTGAGAACCTTTTGGAGGCCTCGGGTTGAACTCTCACCTCAGTCCACATATATATATCCACTGCTCTGCCCTGACCTGGCGAGAAGGAGAAGGAGAAGGAGAAGGAATCCCAGAGATGAGAGCGCAGCCCACGCGGGGAATCTGCAGCAGCGACGCCGATATGAACTCACTCTATATTACCATCACCCACGGCGTCGATTCAACACAACACACAACATGACCCTCACGAGAGCTTTGAGAAGAAAAAAGGGTCGCGTGGAAGAGAGAAACTATGCGCAAGGAAAACAACTGCCGGAAACAACACGTCTGGTGTATTGCTACCAACTTTACTCAAATACTATCTGCATCTCGAAGGAGTGACAAGAGTTGGGCCAAATCACAAACAAAAAAATTGAAAAAAAAAACTGGAAACTGTGCAGTTGGTTCACTCAGGCCAGTCGGTCCACACCCACCGCTCGAGAGAGAGAGAGCCAAAGGTCGACGAGACAAAGCGGACCCCCGTAATTGTGTTTCGCCGCCGCAATGCAAGAAAAAGGCAGTCTAGCCACCCGTCGCACGAAAAGCCCGAAAGGTAAACTGAGTCCTGCTGTTTTCTTGCACTATCGCCACCGCCATTGCCATCGCCATCTCTATCACGCATCCGTCTGCTCTGCTAGGGGACTAGGTTGATTCGGCTCAGAACAGCTTGTGCTCCAGCGTCATGTCAGACTCGGGCTGCAATCCCACACAGGCTCGGAAGATGTTGGTCAGGGCGCTGCGTTGCTTGGCAAGGGCGTTGACCACGGGAGTGCCGGGCGGGGTGAGCGGGGCCTGGGGGTTTGTCAATGTTAGGACAAGTCTTACACTCGTGTAGAGAAAGGAAAAAGAGAGAGGGGGGGGGGGGTGACATACCTTCAACATGTAGCTGAGAATGCTGAGCACGCTGTGAAAGCCCTTGAAGTCGGCGGCACTTTCGGACTTCCACTTGATGCGGGTCATCATCTCGGTGACGAGCACGAGGTCGATGATCAAAGGTGAAGCCAGCAGCGAGTCCTCGCAGACGTTGAAGATGCTGATGGTCTGATGGCCGCCCATGAAGATCTGGGCGTAGTACTCGTCCAGGGCGCGCTTGTTGTCCCCCACGGCGGGCATGTACTTGATGACGACGGTGTGGTCGGGATGCTCGTCCTTGGCGTACAGCACACTGTTGGCGGCGACCATGTCGTCCACGACATTGGACTTGGAAATCTCCTTGGAGCGGAACTGCTTCTGGGAGCTCAGGTTCTTGCCGTCGTTGTTGCCGAGGTGGTTGTAGCTGGCGATGGACGTCAACTTGATGCCGGCGTTGATCAGGAAGTCGACGAGCGCGGACTTCATCTTGGTCTGGCCGGACTTGAAGTCGTCGCCGCCGATGAATGCATCGTGTTTCTCCGCCAGTTGGATGGCGCCGGGTACGAAGGTATTTTGGGGTGACCCGTTGATGAAGGCTGTCTTTTCCAGAATGCACGCCACGGAGAAGACTGTCGAGGGGGACACTTCCTCGTGTCCTTCTTCGATGGCCTTCAACAGGTTGTCAGCCGTGTCATTGACGCCGGGGATGATGTCCGCGTAGCGCTCCGTGTTGGCCGTCCAGAGGACAATCACCTTGTCGAGGTTGTGCTCGGCCTTGAAGTTCCTACGTCCAATTAGTAAGTACAAAGAGAAACATGCACATGCCCGGGTCGGGCATTAAATGTCATACCTGATGTCAGATCGGATCTGTTCCACGTGGGCCATGGACGCCTTGCTGCCGGGAAGAACATTATCTGCACGATCCTCCTGGTTGGCCGCAATGAAGTCGGGATAGTAGATGCTTGGCAGGGGCTTCATGAGAGACATTTCCTTGTAGACCAGAGCTTTCAACGTTGGTTCCAGGACCTGGGCACGATCCATAGACGCGGCGATGTTCAAGCTGCTGATGTCCCAACCGCCGATCACGAGGTCGTTGGGATGGACCATGGGCAAGACATCGTGGAACGGAATGTTGATCTCTTCGTTGGTCGCTGCGTCGGCGCCGAGCTTGATGGTTGATCCCATAATGACAGAGCCGTAGTAGTTGGCAGCCTGACGACCTTCCTTAGTGTCCCAGACGAGCCCACGTCGGTTGGCGATGATTCCCGCAGTGACGGTGGAGCCGTTGTTGCCGCCCCAGCCGACCAACATCATGCCAACCTTGGGCACTTTCCGATCAACCTGGAAGTCATAGGTGGTTTCCTTTGGGGTTGCCTTGAGTTTTCCGTCGGCAGCCTTGGTGACGGCGGTGGTCCGGTAGACATATTTGCTCTTGATGTGGTCGTCGGTGTAGACCACGTTGGGAGAGTCGACCGTGAAGAGTTCCTTGGGCGGCTGAGCCGAGTCGACGGGGTGCGCGCTATACCCGTTCATGGAGCCGACGCCTATTTCCGCGTGTGGTGCCATATTGACTGGAGAAGTTTGGCCGAATGAAGACTTGAAGACTGAGCGGATTCCGAGAGAAGGCGTTTATCGGGTCTTGTATGAGTCCGATGCTCCTCCAGGAGGGGAAGAGCGTCGGCTGCCGTTGAACGGGTGATGGGACCTTAAAAAGGGTTTGAGACGTCAGCTACAAGTTTCGAGGCGGTCTGCAGGGGGACGACGATGGGGATGGGAATCAAATCTCAACGAAACCAGTGGTACAGGCTTCGACTGAAAAGGCCGTTTTCGAGATCAGAAAAATCGAGACGAGGGATGCCCACGGTCGGCCGCATGGCGACACGGCTCATCAAGAGGTTTGAAAGTCGCCAGGTACAAGCGACGGAGGATGTGAATGCAGGTACCAGGGCTGCAAAGCCGGCCTCAGATAGAACACCACACGCACAATGGCGATCCGGTGCACGGCAATGTAGGACAAGATCTCAGATACGGGGGGGACTTACGAGGGCAACAGATTGGAAAACGTCTTGGCGGTTGGACGGATCACTCGGGAGTGATCCTCTGCTGTAGGGAAGAGGCAAGGGAACAATCACAGCCGGGCGGTGATCGGGGGCACGGGTTCGAACAGATCTCTGAGACGTCGTTTGTGGTAGAAGCTGATGGAGAAAGAGACTGATAACACGGGGGAGAGAGGTACCTCTCTTTGTACTGCTGCGGCCCGGATGTCGATTTGTGTGGTGGAGTGGGTGACTAATGAGAACTCGCGTCTCTGGTCGTCCCCCAATCCGCGCCCCAGCGCTTAGGCAAGGCTAGGGATGCTAAAGGCCCATCCTCGCCTTAGCCTCGCCCTTGACCGCCCCCGGACAACTCATCATTCCTCCCATCGCGATAACAATTCATGTGGGTTTTGTAATGGTTATTGCGTGGTGAACGCCCAACCATCTCTGTATGTCTCTTGGCCGCATCTCGAGTGCTCCAGTCGTTATCGACGTGTGACGGTGCTACGACGAACGGCCGCCTCGGCATCGGCTTTGTCGCTGGATCGGATGTCTCCTCCTTCGCAAGACATCCCACTACAAGTCTCGTGGACTGCCATGTCAGCGTCAGCGTGATGTCCGACTCGATGAATCAACTGCGCGACCGAAGCATGTGCATTTCGACCGCATGAGACGTGCAGAGGGCGCCGTCACCAGTGTATGTATCTGCTCCACCTCCAATCAAGCGTGGTCGAGTCTCACCTCCCACCATCCGTTCCTCTCCGAATCGAGTTTCGATATCCGGCTAGAATCCAGTCGACCAGCCGCTCAGAAGGCGTGCTCCAAACTCTCACTGGCTTCACAAACCAGACCCGCGCAGATTATTCCTTGGGTCACGCGCGCTTTCAGCCCAATTTCCAACCTCCATGCCCTAGGGACAATTCGAAGCGTGACCGCCGCATTTTGCATCCGCTCGAGCCATCAGGCCCAAAGAGTTTCTGGTTTCCCTCCTTCATATCCCGTCCTCGTCTGTTGTCCTCATGGAAGATGATTCCGTGTGACACCATGCTGGAAATCACACCTTGGTCGTCAAACCAAGCTTTGGGCTATCTGATCCGTTTCCGATGCCTGTCATTTCAGACTTGACAATCTTTTGCCTGTCTCGGGTCTCGTGCACGTCGCTGATTGCTCGCTTAGCACGTCCACCGTTAGCTACCATGTGCACGCCGTGTAACCATCATGCAATCAACGGCGGCCACACAGACAAGCGCCCGTCTGCATCCGGCAGGATTTGGCATTCTGGCGCAGCCTATAGAGTACACACGATGCAAGCATATGGTTCAAGGGTTTGGCAATAGGCATACTCCGTACACATTATGTATATGGTCATATCTGGTTGACCCGCGTCCGGCTAACCGGGTAGATAGATCGACAGTGCTCGTAATGGTGTCCATATCCGTCCAAATTGGCCCACAAACGTGTTGTGCCATTTGAGCGAAATGCGGCCGATCATCTCGTGCCGTGAACGAAGTCGAAATAATGTCTTGTGCAAATCCGAAGAGTTGGTACCCAATCCCGACGCTCGCCAGCGAAATCTGAGACTCCTGTACCGTCCCCACGCCCCGGTCGTGGTGCGTCAAATCATCCTGTGTCTATGCTTGTCGTAAATTAATCCATGGTCATAAGTCTCGTCGTTCTTCGCTCGGGAAAATTCCTGCCCTTCACGAGTCCGGGGTCTCCACTGGAGATGTATTCTCGAACTAAGGGGCTCGGACGGCTGGGTGCGTTGTGGTGCGACTTTGGCGAGCTTGCAAGTCTGAATGCGTCTCGTTCACAGTACACCTTGCCAGAAAGCTCAAAGTAATCGTGGTCCAGTCGGATTTTGCAAGTCGTACATTTCAAGCAGCTCGGATGGTGCTTCTCCTTTCCACGGCCCGCCACGTTGGCTGTTTCCATGTATAATCCTTCAATCCCTTTCCCGCACGTAGCACACAGAGAATTCTCAAGCTCATGATAGTGGTGCGCACAGTACGGGTGATCGTTATGAACGTAGAACTCGGCCGTGGGAAATGCAGATTTGCAAGTTTGACAAACAAAGCAGTCCTTGTGATAGCGACCGGTAAGTCGCCCGTCTGCACTTGACACCGACTTCTGTCCGACCAGAATGAGTTGAGCACAGCCACGGCATACACCCTTGTTCGGCACCGACAAGTTGGCTTTGTTCCGCATTGATGGCCGAGGCTCCGGAGCCTGAGCTGGTTCTGGACTCGTCTCTCGCTCCACGTGAATCGAGGGCAATGAATCGAGAGAACCTTGTGGGTGATGCGTCGAGTCCGGGATTGGAGACAAGCGCCCTTCTTGAAATAGAGGATCCGTGGGCGAGTCGGGTGATAGTTCTGGTAGCTTTGGTCTTAGCGGTGCGGGTATATCGACATAGCCGGAATCGATGAGGGTAGAATCTAGCGAGGTAAATGGTTCAATCGGCATTGGATCCACATGAGGTGCAGTCGACCTAGAGCTTGTTGTACGTTCAGTAAAGCCGATCGAACCATAAGAGGAGGCCGAGTCGATGGAAACACGACGGAGAGCCTCGATCAGCCCGGATCCTTCAGGAGCTGAGTGACTCTCAGACGTTTCGAACGGCTCTGGCGATTGCGTTACGTCGAGGTTGGAAGGCAGTACCTGTCCGGACCGCTTTGCTGCATCAACCGCAGACTCAAGAACCACTCCTGGCGGAGCAACAATGGTGGGTTCAGGCGCAATCCCTTCGAGTGCCTTCAACGACTCTTCATGGCTAGGTGATGGTTCCGGTCCCCTCAAAGGTGATGGCTCTGGTCCCCTTAATGGTGAAGTTGCCCGCGGAGAGGGTTCTGCTGTAAAGAATGAACGTTCGCTACCCGGACTGAGCATACTTTGGCCTGCAATACTCTTATCAAAGGAGTCAGGTTCATCGCTGAGAGCCTGCCGTACAACATCTCGCCGAGAAGTGGCGGATTGGGACCGACGTCGACTGAATAGTCTACCCAAGCTTCGCCCAAAGCTACCACTTGGCGAAGGTTGTGGTACCGTAGATGACTTGGCCAATGGGGGAATCTCCTGGTTGCTCAAGATCGGGGGAGGTCTCTTTGACTTGTAGGCTGGCTCGGTGTCCGCTCGAGCACGCTCATTCAGCCACGACTCGACAGGGTGCGATTCAGATTTGTTGGATACAGCACCACCAAAATCAAATGTAGCGAGACTGGGATCTAACCTCGCATCATCAGGAGCCTTTGTCTGAATGTTTCCCGTCGATGAATGAAGTGATAAGCTGATACCAGGCAAAGGTTCCGTGGTTGGAGGTGAGATTGATATAGGTAAATGGATGTCTGGCGGCTTCCCGGCGCTCACTTGATGATTCTCCAACTTGATCTCATTGCTCAAAGGGCTCGTAGGCCGGGGCTGTTTCAACGTCGGCAAGCTATCACTCGACTTTGTGCCGGAAGCATTGGAAGATCCTTCTCTTGTGAGCGGAGGACGCTTGCTGCTTTGCGCTGCGCCTTTGCGGCCTTCCCGAGATTTAGACCTCTTTGCGTCGCTGCGCTCCGTCGCAGATCTGTCTCTTCTTCGCGTCGTTGGGGCTCTGGCAGGCAAAGGGAATGGAGGGAAGGCGCAATCTAGATTAGTGAGCTCTGGGGAAGGCGGCCTTCGAGGTCCTGGGATTGATGCTTTGCGCACTGCTGGCCAGGGAGACTTTGGGCCGGAGCCTGCGCTCACAGGAGAGATCATAGAATTATGACCACTGCTCGCAGGCGTAAGTTCGCCCTGGTATGCCGGAGCTCGAACTGGGCATATGTCAATTCCTCTCTCCTTTTACAGCAGTGAGCATCAGGTGACTTACATCCAACGGAAGGGTCAATCTTCGGCAGGAGCGGTCGCTGCGATCGCATGTCTCGCAAGCTGTTAGACGAATCTGTTCGTGGAGGAGGCGGAGGCATGATGGTTGCAACTGTGCCGTTAGTTGATTCTAGGAGTTCGGATTCCACGCAATGGAATTTACCTGGTGGAGTTGTTGATGCGCACTGATGCTCGGCCAGACCTGACATCTGGACGTCCCTTCCGCAGGTCAAGCATTTGATCATGGGGAAGGAGCTTGGATCCTTTGCGGGTACTTCCATCCTTCCCTTACAATCCTTTGCTCCTGCTTAATGCGTTTCCCTTCCTTTCCAGATCCTTCGCCGGTCGGGTATCAGCAGCACATGACAGTAGACTCCTGCCTGAGTTTCCGAGTTTTCGAGATCGAGGTGCAGAGTTGGGTCAGTGGCTTGTCAAATATCTCGTATCCAGTTATCTAGAGTTTGGGAGACATGGTTTGGAGGAAATATGGCTGTGATAAACCGATAGGGTCAGGGCCCGAACAATTAAGTCGCCGGTAAGCAAAAGCCAGGGTACGTTAAAGTGCTCGAGCAGACGAGATGACCAGCAACGAAGGAGTACCATGGTGGACGTAGCCGCCCAGCCATTTCCGTGCAAGTCGCCGTGATTCTGCAGACCGGGGCACTGTATGGCTGGGGTAGGAGATGAGGCTTTCACAAAGTTCGAGACTAGATTGATTGAACAGTGGAGATGAAGCCCCGGTGTCGATCAAAGACCGCAGTTAAATCCACTTGGCTTGCCCGTTGGCTTATCAAGCGCAGCTTAGCACTGATACAGTATCTGACAAGGGGAACTGCAGGCCGTTGCACTGTGTCCTTGTGCAGGGTCAGAGCGTTGCGCATAATGCTCACCGACAAAGCTCGAGAGCATGGCCGGCAATGTCTTTGCGGGACGTCCACTTGCACATTGACAAGCTTTTAGGTACTGTTTAAACCGAAACCTTCACGCGAAGCACATGCCTACACGGCACCCACTACAGCTCCAGGACTGTGTAATCTCACTTGTTGTGCACAATTCACAGAGGTTGGATCTCAGGAACGAAATTAGAGAGAGTGTCTTACCCATATTTTCAGCAGTCGTCATCTTTAACGGGCTAAACATCCTGCCAAACGAGGACTAGACCACCGCCACCTTCACAGGGGTTCCAGGGGCGGATGAGCGACTACGAAGGTGTACTCGTAGGAGCAATAAGGTTACTTCTACAGGCGCCTGGGTTGCAGGCTGAGAATTCTCCGAGAAGAAAGGACATTGCACCGGAAAGCGCAACCGGTACATCAGCCAGACCTTGAGAACGGACCAAGAATCGACGCCAGATTACTCCGTAGACACATGCGTGGTAGATCAGGACGAAGGGACGCGACGACTGTCAACAATGAGTGGTTTTCCGACGGAATTGGCAGGGAGATGAGTTTCTCGGTGAAGAATGCATGCCACTGATAACTGGTCCGACCGGCTAGGCGCCAAACCTTGGTTAGGCAGGCCCTTAATCGCCGAGCTAAACGCGCCGAGAGACACCACACCGCCGCGCAGAGGCGCTTGCCGAGCTTCTCGACCTTGGCCTTTCTCCTGATCTCGCTTTCCCTTTTTGACTGTGCAAGGACCAATCATAGCGCCTGGTGGATATAACAACCCGCTGCTCATTTCCTCCTTCGAGTCGCCTGTCCCAATCGAATTTGGAGCACCGCCGTTTTCCTTGAACCTGACTTCGAGAAGTTCGCAAAGAAGGCTCTCGGGCTCAGCGGCAAGCAAATTTGAACTCCCTATGGACTCGTCATGGGGTACCGCGACATCACGTCTTGCAACGACCTATCCACGCGAAATTCGAGTCGTCATGAGGCTAGACCGCAGATGGTCTTAGCCGGGCGAGAGTCAGATATGTAAATGATCCGTAATGCAACAAAGCTAGGGATCAAGCCAGTGACCAGGACCGTCCCGGTGTCGACAGCTCCTCCCACTGCTGATCATTTTCCCTCTGTGCACGAACGGCAGATCAGTGCTCATCTCCCGCTTGTGATAACGAGGACAAGTCTTCCACATGCGTCTGCGCACAATCGAAAATGGCAGATTCCTATGACCATCCAGGCTGATTCTTGCAGAATTCAGCACGGTATCATCCCATGTTCGGCATATGGACCGATGGGGGACCTTTCTAACAGCGGATGGTCGCAGTGGGTCATCGCCACCAGCAGTTTTCCGAGCGAACGGTGTACGTACTAGGTAATAGAACTCTTGCAGCGTATCAGTGGTTATGAGACAAGAATCACAAGTCCAACAGGGGCCTCATCTGTTCGCATTGTCCTTCATTCGTCCTAGTCAGTGGTTTCACACAGCGTTGTTGCGTGACAACCTCTCTATCTAGGGATTAGTTAGGTGGTCTCCGCCATGTCGACCACAGTAACCAGATCGTCACTCTCCCCGGAATCAATTTATGCAAGTAAGGACGTTCTCCACCGAACCAGCCGCAACAGCAGACAACCTCTCACCTTAGTACAATCCTGGAGTCTGCGATTTCAATTTGCGGAGGCCTCGCCGCCGCCAGTGTTTCCCGCAGAAGCTCATGCCATCTTTACGCCCGTGTCACGTTCTCGGGTCGGCACCTGCTTTCGGACTTCAAAAGCCCTTAGGACCAGCATGCCAAATGGGTGACTGATTATCCTGGCAACTGTCTTTCCAATTCCACCACCTTCGCCATCCTCACACCCCCAACCTTGACCTTGCTGAGCTCAGGCTCGTATGGCTCCTCCTCAACGTCAGGATAAGGGCCCATCGGTGTGATAGCCTTGGGGTTGATATCCCAATGACTCTTGGTATAATTCTCCTTAATATGCTTGAAATCCGTCGTCTCTTTGAACCCCTTAACATTCCAGTACAGATTTTTCAACCAGTTGTTCAACTGCGGGTAATCATGCCTGATGGTCCCCAAGTTGCACCTGAAATGCTGGACATACACCGTATCAAAGCGAATGATTGTCGCGTACGCGCGGATGTCCACCTCTGTGAGCTCTTTTCCGAAAATGTACGGTCCGCCGTTGCTGGTCAGCATTTTCTCGAGTTTGTTGAGGGCGGCAAAGACGCGAGGCACGTTTTGATCGTACGTCTCCTGGTCGGGGGCGAAGCCGGCTTTGTACACACCGCTGTTGAGGTCTCTTTGCATCCATCCACTAACTTTGTCGATGTCATTCCTCAAATGCTCCGGATATAGCGTCACTGTGGCGTAATCTTCTGGCAACAGTGCATTGAAAGCGACCTGCAGATTTCGCAGGAGTTCTGGACTCTCGTTATTGACGATCGTGCCGGATTCCCGGTCCCAGAGGACGGGCACAGAGTATCGTCCTTTGTACTCTGGGTCGGCTTTGAAATACACCTCGTGGAGGTACTGGCTTCCGAACAAGTGGTCGACAGTTGCGTTGGGATACTCGTCGTTCGAGCTTGGAAACTGCCAACCCGGCCAGCCATGTTCATCACCTTTGGGGTATGGTTTCACGACGGAAATGTCGATGATATCCGTGAGACCTTTCAAATGCCGAACCAGGTTAGCTCGATGTGCAAATGGGCAGAATAACCCTATATACAGGTGATATCTGCCTCTCTGTGGGGGGAATGGTCCGTCGGGCGTTATTTGGCCATGCCACGATTGGACAGAGCCGGCGAGGTGCCCGGCTACTGTGCTTGGAGATGGTCGACCCGGAGCGATCGCACTCGTCGAGGCCATTGACGACGACATCTGGCGTGGTATGCTCCGGTTGGATGACTATGAGCTGCTTTACTGGCAACTGTAGGCGTCTCATTAATGTACGTCTCACCTGCGGATATATATTAAGCGACGGCAAGGATCTCAGAACACTGAAGCATCCGACTCGGAGATGACAAAACGGAGCGCAGAAGAGCGCCACAATTCCGTGCCCATCCTTCGGTACGGATGACGTCAATTTGTTATGCACTTGGTGTTTCGTGGGTGCTTCGAATGCTTTTCAGTTGGAAATGCATCTGCTTGCTGGCAAGTGACTTGATTTGCGGTCTGTCATGTTCGATACGGAAATGCTTCCCTTGCCCAGGGTTATTCGTAAGTTGTCACACTTACGACCCGGCGCCACCCTACATTCCAAGCCCTGCGTCTCACATGCTCCTGAGTGAGCTCAAGACGAAGACTATGATTTGACATCAGACTTGGCCTTCTCCTTCAGTTTTTGGCCCTCCTCAACCTTTTGGGACAGGACCTTCTTGACATCTTCAATCGCACTTTTGATGAGCTTCTCCGCTTCTTGACCATGCTTCTCGCTCAGTTCCTGCAGCTGTTGCAACTTCGGTCCAATCTCCGTCCCACCAGGAATCATGTGCAGGAACTGCTCGATGCCACCGCCAGCGCTGTCCGAGGCCTTCTGTGCCTGGTCTCGAACGAACTTCTGCAGGTCCTCCGAGTTACCTGACTGTGTCGCCTCTTGCACCTTCTGCCACAATTGGCCCAGATCCCCTCGAAGTAGTTTCCCCTTGTTCTCGTCAAAGAGCTTCTTCAATTCCGGTTGCTTGTCCAGCAGTGGCTTGGCCTGTTCTAAACCTTTCTGCCATGCCTGATCGCCGTACTGTTGCACTTGTTGAGTCTTCTCTTGTATCAATTGTTGAAGCTTTTGGGCTGTCGAGACGCTGATACCGCCGGCTAGAATATCACGGGCTTGATTCCATGTGTCATCCACCACCTTTTTGGCTTCAGGACCGTACTGCTTGCCCATCTCTTGGAGCTGCTGGAATCGTCCGCCGAACTGTTCCTTCAGCTGCGGATGGTTGTCAATAATGTCCTGCCCAGCACTGCCTGCAAGCTTGCCGATACGCTTAAAGGCATTTTGTAGAATGTCCCAAGCTTGGGTCGCCGCTTCCATGCTGAATCCCTTGTTTGTGGCATCTTTTAGCTCATTGTATGTGTCATTGATGATCTGATTGACTTCATCTCCATGGCTTTCCTGGATCTTTTCGATGTCCTG
This sequence comes from Phialophora macrospora, assembly GCA_000835435.1. NCBI lineage: Eukaryota > Fungi > Ascomycota > Eurotiomycetes > Chaetothyriales > Herpotrichiellaceae > Phialophora > Phialophora macrospora. Next base: position 1,794,331 of record KN846956.1, on the reverse strand, counting down.
GAAAGCTGAGTCAACGTACTTGCTGGCTCCTGGGATCAGTTTTGTGTAGCTTTGCACTGTCTCTTTCAGCCATTGGACTGCTTGACTAGGCTCTGGTGCGTTTTCCGTGGTTTTCCTGAATGCGCTCTCGACATAGGACTTTGTTGAGTGCACGCTGTTGACTGCAGATTTCACGCCCGAGAAGGAGTACCACGTATAGCCTAGCAGGAATGCAAAGGCACCGCCAGCCAGTCCACCTACGAGGGCGTGGCTTGAACCAGAGGGTGCGCCTGTACTGGCGTTGGCCGGAGCTGTAGACTGGAATCTGACATTGCGAGGTTGCAGGGATTGGGAAGGTCGACGAGGTTTGAGTGTTCGTGTCGAGCGTAGAACTGCTCTTGGTGTTCTTGCAAGCATCGTGCCAAGGTTGTTGGCAAAGCAAACAAAGGCAAAGGATCAACACAAGTCACGAATTGGTTGAAGAGCTATTGGCAAGGTGAAAGTGAGAGCAAAAGAACAAACGGTTGAGAACTTTCTTCAAGTGGGTGCAAGTGAATCTGCAGCTACAGTGACGCAGCTGCCTTCATTCTTCCCAGAATTCCTCGCATGCATTTCATTGGTAGGACGTCAAGTCCAGGGAGACGAGCACAGGACGTCATCTTCGACAGAAGGACGTCACGCTGGGCATTTCAAAACGGCAGCCACCGATCCTCGGTCAGTTTTGTTATGCGGTGTCTGCCCGACGTTCAGGCGTTTGCACAGAAGTTTCCAAGGAACTACGAGTAGTCATGGAGTACGGAGTGCAGGAGGCCGTGAAGATCAGAATCGGGCACTGTTACTATGAATGCAAGGGACCAGGTACCACCAGACAAACTTCCCCCTTCCCCAGATTACTCGTACAAGCGAGGAGCCCTGAGTGGCCGGCTTGCAGACGCCCATCTCGCCCGAAAAATTCACATTAGGCTAAGCCCATTTCAGCCTTGCCAAACAAAGCCTCGTCAACCAGAGAACTTCTCGTACATACAGTGGACAACGAACGGCCAGCTGGGTATTTCTTTTACTGCAGGCCTTGAGATTGTACGAGTACCACGCAGCTGCTTGTCGTTGCCCGTTGTCCTTCCACATTATCTCGGATGTGGTTGATCGTCAGCCACTAACACCGGACGCACATTTTATACAACTCTCTCACTATTGATTGAATAGTATTCAATTCATTCTGCATCGCCACCTAACCGTTCATGAGTTACGAGTGGTCTGATCAACAGGTGGCCGCTGTATATGGCGGTCATCTCTTCCAAGCTTCTTCCCGTTTCCAGTATGATACACTCATAAGTGTTCGAGTTCCTGAGGATGGCATAGCTACCATTGCACGTTGTGACCGTGAGCGAAGTTCAGCTCTGAGGGGGGAAATAACTCCTTGCCTCCTCACTGAGGCTGTATCGATGCAATAGAACTTTGTAGCAAGAACATTGCACAGAGTTGAATCAATGCCCACTGGGTGAGTTTACAAGGTAGAATTTCCCCTGGCACCCTGGGCACCTCCGGACCGCATTTGCAAGACTACGTCATCGTCTCAAAACCTCCCAGTCAGCTACGACTTACCTGCCAGAGGCTCCATAGTGATCGTACACGCACAGTTTGTAGGTCCATCACTGCAGCACCTCAATACTTGCGACCTGGCTTTCATTATCCACAATCCGTGTGTCTCTCTTTGTAAACGCAGCCATGAGTCCCAGAGCTTACATGCGGTCTCTTCAGAGGGCAACAACCCACATCCGTCCCATTGTGACCTTCTCATCACGAAGAACAATACCTGGTCCAACCCGTTCAAAACAAACGAAAGGCCTCCGATCCGCAACAGCTATACAATCATCGCCCTTCCACACCTCCCCCTTCCGTCCGGCTCAGTCTCCCACAGCCGACGCACTAATGGAGAACCTCAACGAGCTATATTCCACGGCGCGCGACGAATTCGAGATTGCGGCCGAAGAAACCGAGAAGAAAACAGTGTATGCGGCTGATGATCGCGAAGCGGCGACTGATGCTTTGAATGCGCTGAAAGAGGCGTTTGCTAAGGCGTTGAGGGAGACGAGTCCGGAGGTAGGAAAGGAAATCCAGGGGAGGGTTGGGTCAAGAATACGGGAGTTGGAGAACGCGGTCAAGGCGATGGAGGAGATGGCGATGGAGGATTGAGAGGGAAAAGAGCGAGATGGTACACAATTGCGCTAGAGCATCCTTCCCGCAAATGCGACAAGCCGGATGCGTCCAGGTTGATGAGTATACCGGGGAATCTATCGAAGACGATCACTCCTCAAGGGATACAGAGCATCTAGAGATGGTTCCTGCCCAGGCGAAACAGCTGGGGTCATGACACTAAGGAGCATTATGCGTTGCCGGCAGGTACAACGTGTTCACACATGGTGCGAAAGAAAGCGAGCATATAGAGCAGCCAATGCCGCACACAGAGAATCATTCTTGGGTCATGTTATTCTCTTGATCTGGTACAGACACATCTGATTGTCCGTACGCCATGCAAAGCTTTTCTTATGCTTGCCCATGCAACCTTGAAATCATCCTCAGGCCATCTTCAACTTCACGCCTAGTATCTCTTTCCCTCCCGAAGGACGTCACCATACTCCTCAAGGGGACTTCTGATGAGCTTCGTCTCCTTCCACAAGTTCGGGGTCAAGAAGCCGTATGAGTTGCTGACAGCCACAAAGGTCGCCTTCAGGGTGTTCTCCAACGTCTTGGTACTTCCAGCCGATGAAGTGTATGCATCCTGCACGCCAGCCAATTGCAACAACCTCTTGACGGCGGGGGAAGCGACGAGACCGGTACCGCGAGGCGCAGGGATCAATCGGACAGTGACTGAGCCGCATTTGCCGGACTCCTTGGTGGGGAGCGAATGTGGTTCACCAAGGTTGGTACCCCAGTAGCCTCGTCGAATGGGCAGAACGGAGAGTTTGGCGATGATGATAGCGGCGCGGATAGCAGTCGCGACTTCCTTAGAAGTCTTGATTCCGAGCCCGACGTGGCCTTCGCTATCGCCGATGACTACAATGGCCTTGAATCGGGTGCGTTGACCGGCTCGAGTCTGCTTCTGGACGGGTTTGATCTGTAAAAAACTCCCTATTAGATCACACATTCTGCAGGAAGATCGCTCTCGTCTAGATTCTAGGGATAATTTCAGCTCACCTTCATGACCTCGTCCTTGAGCTTAGGCAAGAACCAATCGACGATCTGGTATTCCTTAATGGGCAGAGAGTGCAGGTAGATTTGCTCCATGCTCTGGATTTTGCCCGCCTTGACGAGACGGCCGAGCTTGGTGACGGGTTGCCATTCCTTCTCGTCTGATTTTGGGCCACCGCGGCGGGGTCCTCGTCGTCCTCGACCACGGTCACCTCGTCCTCTGTCTCCACGACCTCGGTCGCCGAAGCCGCCGCGTCCACGGGGAGCGTCAGCCATGTTGTGTGATTGCGCGGATGAGAGACTGTCAAATTGTGGTGCGCAAGTTGCTGGTTGAACGTCTGCTTAATCTGGCAGGTTCAGTCAATCGACAGCCAAAAGTTTGGGCAGGTGCTGCCAAGGATTTTGGGAATTTGTGGGCTATACTTGATTTGGAAGATGCGGCACGGGTCCGAACTGGCAGTCTCTCCGATCTCCCCCAGCACAAGCCACAAGGCTCAAGCCAATGACGCAGTGTCAATCCCAAAGGCGGACGAGGGTCTCAGTTTTAAATGATCGTTGATATCTCTGCCGACTCTGAGATAATCTTAAACAATTGTTCACGGCTTCCATTAGGATATTATGCCCGCTCCATAATCAAATCAATATTTCCTAGAGCCATCTCAGAGGAGGGAAAGGAAAATGCCTATTCGCTGGTATGCCATGTTACCCCCTTCTGCAGTCCCTCCAAGCTGACTATCAACTAGGTACCAAGCGAAGCTGTCAAAGCGGCCGCTGTTGACTCAGGCTGTCACTACCGCTGTAACTTGATGCCACTTGGGAACTCCACGATTCTTGACTGACCGAGGAAGTTCCTTTTCGGCGCTGGCGACACGCTTGCCCAACAGGCCGTGGAGAAGAAAGGCTTCAAAAAGCATGACCTTGCCCGAACAGCTCGCATGTGCACGTACGGTGGCTGTAAGTGTTGGCATCGGTGCTGCAGAATTATGTTGACCGTTGCAGTGGTGTTTGGACCGGCAGCAACCAAGTGGTACGGCTTCTTGCAGAAAAACATCAACCTGAAGTCACATAATGCAACAATAGCGGCCAGGGTGCTGGCAGATCAGACGTTGTTTGCAACATGCAATCTCGCATTTTTCCTTTCGACAATGTCGGTGTTGGAAGGGACAGATCCCAAGGAGAAACTTGCGAAGAGCTATCTTCCTGGGCTCAAGGCAAACTGGGCGATCTGGCCTGCTGTTCAGGCAGTGAACTTCAAGTTAGTACCCTTGGAACATCGAGTATTGGTCGTCAATATCGTCAGTTTGGGCTGGAACTGTTTCTTGAGTTACTTGAATAGTTCGTAACTAGGGGCACACTGAATAGCTTGACATCGGTATTTGCAACCAATCCATCATGGTTAAATGGGGCCGGATAGACCAAGAAATAAATAGATCCATTTCAACTCGACGTTGAATTACATGAGGAGATGCAGAACGACTGAGTCGAGCCGGAGGGAACCGTGAGAGAACATTCCATAAAGGGCTAACCGGATTTGGTCATCGACTTTTGTTCACTGCGCGCGAAAGTGAACTGCAGAAACGAGAGTTAATCGGAACAAATCTTGGATTTGTACTTCATCCTTGCTGTCTCCCAAGGTCTCAAAGAGTTGATTTCATTAGTCCTTCACCCGAGGAAATCTGCAATTGGGCAATCGCGCAGAACGTAGTTACTGGTGGAAGCGCCTGCTTGACCTTGGTCGCCACACCTCGCTTCTCTTCACAAAACCTTAACTTTTACGGTTGCTCACCTGTCAAACCCGCCTTTCTGCTCTTTCACATAACATATTTTACATCCTTGGGCAAGCCCCAGCTCAGCAGCAAGAATCCCGCAAAAGCTCCTCAACAATGGCCGAAGTCGAAGTTCCTCAGCCCGTTCCAGGACCAGTTTCAAATGAAAACGCCGCACCATCCTCCGACGAGATCAAGACGGTCTTCCATGATGTGAACAATTTCAATGTCAAACATCCTCTTCTGAACAGCTGGAGTCTGTGGGTGAGTGAGAACATCGTTACAAGATTCTACTCCCGCTGACTTGACGGTGTGACAGTTCACCAAGCCACCCTCATCCAAAGGCGACAACTGGAACGACCTGTTGAAGGAAGTCATCACGTTCGACACTGTTGAAGAGTTCTGGGGCGTCTACGTATGTCTACAATACCACTCTCAGTTGCACGTCTAACTGGTACGCAGAACAACATTACAGCAACCTCTGATCTTGCAGTCAAGTCCGATTACCATCTATTCAAACGAAACGTCCGACCTGAGTGGGAAGACCCGCAGAACAAGCACGGCGGCAAGTGGTCGTACACATTCAAGGACAAGAAGTCTGTCAACATTGACGAGCTGTGGCTGCATACACAGTTGGCTGCGATTGGCGAGACTCTCGAAGATGAGGGAGACAACGAGATCATGGGTGTGGTCGTCAATGTGAGAAAGAGCTTCTATCGAATTGGCCTATGGACTCGCACAACGGGAAAGGGGCCTCAGTCACAGGAAGTTCTTAAGAAGATTGGTGCCAGATTCAAACAGGTTCTTCAGATCCCCGATAACGATCAAGTCGAGTTCAGTGGCCACAGTGACGCAGCGCACGCAGGCAGCACACGCGCAAAGACGAAGTATACTGTCTAAGGGTGGAAGTTTGGTGTGTTGCGTTGAGACGCTTTTGTGGTTACGACGTATTCCTTAAGCCTGGTTGATCAGAGACGAGGTCTCAATGGCGTTCTTCATGGGCTGCAAAACGGTCATCATACGAGACAGTATACCCTGCATGTTATTGATGACATGGGCATTTCGGAGGAGCAGGTGCTGAAGCTACTCGAACGTACAGGCCTGCTTTGATACATCGACCATAGTTTTACTGGTCGATAACTCGCGATGGCTGGGCCGATTAGGCCTGTAAAATAGAGAGAGAGAGAGAGCAATGATATTTGAGGCTCATACTCAGATGCACTCCAACAGCCAATTGTTCTGCTACTTGAGTTCACGGTTAAGCCAATTGTCCGCGGTGTCGAAGTCCGGGCCTTTGCCTTTAGATTGCAACGTACGAGTGGCGACCAGACGGAGAGACGTACTTAATCCTGCATTTCCCCAGACTTCTGCACCGTTTTCTAACCTAGTATTTTCTTTATGAACTACGCGAGAGCTGCGTCCCTATACCTCGTAACCAGCCTGACTTTCCGGTAACGCAAGCCCTCGGATTCCACTTACCGTCCTCGAATGCGAGTCGTGTGATGGGATTCGGACAAGTGGGACAATTCCTCAAAAGATCTGACGCTCGCAGTGACCAGGTGGCTTCTTTCCTATCGCACAACATTGAAGTCGTACTCAGCGCGCAGGACATTCTGAACCCCAAAAGTTCCGCTCATTAGCTGAAGACAAAAGTTACCAAAGGGCTCCTGCCGAGCAGACGCCCGCATGTCGGCCAGCTTCGGGCAGCACGAGCCTCGCTAACCACGCTTGGTCGTAGCGTTTCTGAGGCTCGAGTCGCGCAATGTAGTTGGATGATATGGAAACCACCACGCCCAAAGCGTAACCGGTGACCAGGATGGGGTTGCTTACTCCTTGCTGGCTGGCTTCTGACGTCCTTTTCAGCTGATTGGAGCACAGCCCGCTTCCCTCTCATTCTTCTCCCAAGGGCTCACCAGACCACGAGTTGCGTTCGAGATTCCCGAAGCATGTTGCAGTCTCAATGCACAGGGTCTATCGATCTCCTGTCTCTAACATGCCCCTCCTCCCGAAAGATGCTGCGCTGGCACAAATCATGCAATTGCGCCCCTCTGCTACCCCTCAGACCCATGATATCTGTCGACCGTCTGTCGCTTCAATGCGAGATATAGCACGCTCGTGCCGTTCATGCAAGAAGACGGGCAGTACTATCTGCATTACATGCAAGTAGAGCCAGCCAGTGTTGGGGGTCGCAGCTTCTCGAGTTTGTTCATATACCCTGCCTCAGATCGCCTAGTTGCCTAATTCTCTTCCATCCTTTCACACCTGCCTCCACCGAGCTGCCCAAATCACCTTGTAAGCTTGCCTCACTTGCTGCTCCCCAGGCATAATTCTGCCTCTCGGTCCGGGCAAGTTCGACCGCCCAGCAAGCGAAGCGATTGCTCGAAATTCTTCAGTTGATATTTCGCCTGACCGCAGATGGGGCGTCCTCGTCGGCGGACTGGCTACCTTGCCGGCACCTTCCCTCCCCCGGCAATTGTATCCAACCAGCATCAGGGTCAACGCCGTTTGTCCTCGTCACAGCTCCTACAGCAGCAATCGCCGTTGCCACAATTCACCATTCCTATCCGTCAACCGATTTCGCAGGTTGAATCGCAGTATGGGGCGTTCCCAAATGTTGAGCCGCCCTACACACCATCTACGACAGAGGCTATAAGCCCGGTGACAAGCCGAGCCACACTTTCGCCCGGCTCGACCTCGGCTGCTTCTAGCTATACTGTAGCTCTGGAACATGTCCGTCATATGTCACCAGAGGCAGCTACTCCCACGAGCTCGACGGCAAGTGTGTCAAGGCGCCAATGTCTTCACCGTTCGGACGATGCAAATGAGCAGTTCTTGTACCCGACAGATTTCAGACTCGAAAATCCACCGGCCCCGGAGTATCCGATGACAGGTGATACCTCTCCTCTCAATCAGCCTACTGGAACCTAGACTAACTCATCACACAGAGGGCCTGCTGGGCATCGAAAGCCGTGCCCTGTTGCATGAGACATCGCATCATCTCTACCAAAGTCCTCAGTTCATCACGGCGCAGGATCCGTCGCCGACAGAAAATCAGAGATATCCTGGCACGACCGGACCATGGAGTACTTACCCGCTGCGTTGCGAGGATCAATACATCAATATGGAAGAAGGCCCGCCTATTTCCATGGAGTTTGTCCAAGGGACTTCCCGTTCACTTCAGGGGCGCGAAAAGGGAGGTGGAAGGATCGGACCATTGAGTCAAGTCCAAAGGCAACAGGCCAGCGATGTTCGAAAGCGCGGAGCTTGCCTGCGCTGTACAATAATGAGGGAGAAGGTATGTTACACATATCTCTGCGACAATAACTGACTTTTGCAAGTGTGATTGCGGCTACCCCTGTACAACCTGCAAGACAAAGGAACGACGAAAATGTCCGAAGAATTGTATCCCCAAAGATTGGGACTGGGGCGCCCGCAGAACTAGTTTGTTCCCAGGTATGTGTACAACGCCGAGCAGCTCGTAAGTCGCTGACAAAGTAGACGAGTTGACGTGTCGTTTACGGAATGACAATCTGCTCAAGCATTTGGCTAGCTCTTCGTTTATCCTATCACATCGCCCACAATTTACCATTCCCCTGGATTTGCATATCAACATCCCCTTGTACGTTGTGGTCAAAGAATTCTGTCCACTTCAGTCAGCTCTGGAGGTGCGACATGCATTCCAAACTTTCTCAGACTCGAACGGTACAAGGTCCTATGGAAGGCAATGGTACTGGAATCCGCCTATTGTCATGCTCATCGGGAAGGGCAAGTCGGACGAGATCATCGCCCGCGTGCAAAAAAACATCTGCGACATATTTGAACAGCTGCTGGATGATCCCGTGAAGTACAGGGCCTGGACGACAGAGTACTTCGAGGATCCAGAAGAGGATTTTCAGACATCAATCCTCGGTCACCTTGGAACTTACTACAGAAAGGACATTAAGGAACATGCGATCCTGAAGACGGCGTTGAGACTGCTGTGGTTCGAGTATCTACTCCTGAACAAGTTCACCATACCTCCAGAAGCAGTGGGCAATCTCGAGGCTCATCTTGAATCGAAGCGACCGGTCGGGGCACATAAAGACATCCAAGTCATCCCAGAGACTATCAACCGCTTCCTGAAGGCTATCATTCTACCGATGGCCGAAAAGGCTGCGGAGCAGCTGACCAAGAACCTCCATGACATGCTGTTCAAGATGGCTGTGACTCAGAAACTGTCGAAAGCGAACGCCGACCTGGCTCTTTGCTTGCTTTTCAGCTTGATGATCTTCCTTGGGCGGACTCACAATGCTCTGCTCATTCTCGCGCACATCCCTGCTGCAGAGATCGGTGAGGTGTATACCACTGCAGCTGCCGAGGCCAAGATCCGAGACATGGAAGACAAAGTCAGCGACTACTTTCTAGATTTTCACAAGTACACGTTGAGCAGAAAGTCCTCCAGGTCAGCCATGAACTCCACCGATGCCAATTCTCCTTTCGAGAGGCATGCGAGGGAGTTCGGGCTGATAGAACGACTGCACAAGGAGATCGAAGAGGAATATGGTAAGCTTGATGCTTGCTCCTCGAACCCACGACTCTGGTCTGACCATGTCGCAGAGTGCGAAAGGCCTACTAGTCTGAAGGTCGGTGGGTTTCAAGTGAATACGTTTCGATACATGAATGTGCGTCGATTATGTTGGAAGGTATTTAGGAACGTCGAGGATTCGTGTTAGCACATGATGGTGGAGGCCTAAACTGCTGCCTCAAAAATCAAATCCCTTTTAGATTTCATTCACTGTGCGCCTTCATACCCCTCAATGCCCTCTTTCTGCTCTGGGTGCCTAGGTAATTAGGCCCCGAGAGCCCGCAGCTCCAGCACCTGTGCTTGTCTTTCGTCCTTATTCTGCCCCTTTGAAAAAGCGCGAAGCTCTCTCTGCCTTTGACACACCTGATATATTCATATTGGACCGTATGGGGTTTTACGATTCATAATTTGGTACTACTCAATTGCATCGCTGCAAATGGGGAATGCACCCTTTTTCCAATGCCTTGCTCCTCGGTTTGGCGGGCAAAAGGCCTGGTGAACTACGTATGAACTGAGGTCTGCTTCGGGTATATCGCCGATTGGATTGGTTTCATGGAGGGGTTCTGGCGGGTGGGCGGCACAAGCAAAGGGGATGTTCAACATCGTGTCAGGATGGTCAATTCTCTTGCCTGAGGGGTACAATGAGGCCTACCGAGGTAGGAGGGAAGATGAAACGATGGGTGTTGCACCTTGCCTTCAACTCGTACAGGCGTTAGAACACACCCGACTTTCACTTCGCTATTATCGGTACCCCGTACCTCGCTTTGAAGATTTCACAGTCAGTCTAAGACTAATCGTTGATTCTCCGATCCCAACCACTAGATGTCGAGTACTGTTGGACAAAACCACTGCTCCGTGGGATAAACTCAGGTACTCCAATCGAATGCCGCGACTGCACTCGTATCATCAAGCCAGGTATCGCGCCCTCCATGCCTGGTGTTACAAATCTCTGACGTCAGCGAGGAACTGTCCGGCCCAGTCGGTGCCCAGCCTCCCCCAAAATTCTATCGAGCTTCCAATGTCTGAAACTGTGCCCGTTCTTTCAAAATACCATCCTATGCATCAATGATTCCTTCCCGTCTATTGCAAAAGTCTATTGATACAAAGCATGCCCGTAACCCGTATCTCTGATAACACATTCCCTCTCTTCCGTACCCCGCCGCCCATATGTGAAGAAGGGATGTGTGCGTGAACTCAATTGCGGTCAAAACGTGTCACACTATTGTCGATGTTAGTAGGTTCCCGGCCACTCATAAGATCAAAATATTGTACCTCTTTCTTCGTGCCCACTTCTCCTGCTGGCATGACTCTTTCGTGCTCTAAGGCACGTCAGTGCCAACCTGCGGATTTTGTCAGTTTTTAGCCACGGAGTGGAGGATTGTTGGGGAGTCTTTACTGCCATGGGGCTTTCCGGGTCCGGGCTTTGTTGGTGGACGCTCTGGTCTGCCCGATGGCGATAGAGTCTGTTGCGAGTTGACGTTGACCGCGTGCCAACCTATGGGACTGTTAGTTACTGTCGACAGCAAGATCCCTGAGGGAACATACCCGTGGTAGGTTTTCCAGATCCGGGCTTTGGTTCGCGAATTGGCTTCTTGTAGGACGACATGCCGGATGACTTGTTGCTGCTTGAGGTCTGGTACGTTGGGATCCTGTCGGTAATCGGCGTCGGCGTCGGCGTCGGCGTCGATGTCGTTATTGGTGTTCGAAGTGTTGCTGTTGGCCGATGATGTCTTGGGTTCAGCTGAAGGAATTGACGATGCGTTCAAGTATGATTGTTCAAGGGCAGGGGCCTGGTGGTGAGCTGGACAATGAAAACCAGGAAGAAACCAGAAGATTTATTTATCCAGAAAGTGAGTGGGTCGGAGCGCCAGGGGCGTTTGAGGCAATGAACCAGAGTACCTCACCCTGTGGCCAGAAGTGAGGCAAGACGCACGGAGCAGGGGCAGTGCCGTCAGGACGAGAAAAGATCTCGTTCGACTTGGAACATGTGTGTACGCATTCGCAGAGTGTTTTCAAGCATTGACGTCCCGAAAGTACAGAGCGGGGACAAGGCAGCGGGCAGGCAAACTCGGGTGGCGAAACTCGGACAACGATGAAACCAGCAGGTAAGCAAGTAAGTCGGAGCCATCACATGTGATCCGAGAGGGAGGATGAGCACGCGGAAGGCAGCAGCAGGCAATGGCAGAAGCGTCTCTCAGTTTCAACTGTGGGGAGAACATTGCAGTCAGCAAGCATGGCGAAAGGATGGTAATGAGTGATTTGAAGCAAAAGTTGACCGGAGTTTCGGGAGGAAATGGTGTCAGTCACACCGGGGCAGATTTGGTCAGGGCATTGACGACCAGCACGGCTTGATTAGCTTGTGTGGAATTGGCAGGACTGGACATCATCTGAATGTGGACGGAGAGGCGGTTGAAGCAGACAAGGTAGCTAGGAGTGAGAGTACGTGGGCCCAGAAAGTCGACGTCAGACAAGGAAATTTGCGGTACGGAATTCTTGCTGGGAGGCTAAGAGCCCCGTCAATACCCAGAGGAACACCAGAGAAGGAAAGGCGAAGGTGTCAATCGTCCAGAAGAGCGGCTAAGCGCCAGGCTCCAAGGCTCCAAGATTGTGGCCTACACTTGAGGTATTCCACGTCAAGCGAAAGCACTGGAAGAGAGGGGCAATCCGTGGCGTATCAGAGCCTGGAATTCATGATAAGGCTCTTGACCGCAGCAATCAACTGCGCCATGCGAGTGGATTCGAGGATGTGTACTGGTCAAATTGAACGTTAATTGGTATCGTTGGGCAACAAGGCTGAAGAATGGAGGGACCGTGAGAGCAACACGAAAACGGTTTGTGATGACTCACGGCGACCACACAGTAATTACAACGCACTTTTGGGCGAAAAAAAAGTCGTTTCCGGGTGAAGAGCACAGCCGCGCAGTGCCTCGAACCTGGCAGAGGGTCAGAGAAGGAAGCCGACACAAGGCAACAGAGCGACCGACTGAGTGCCTGTTAGGCTTTCATCGGGCTGACCAGTGTGGTTCGCAAATTCGTTGGTGAGGTCAGAGTGCCGCAAATGGGCAACCTGAAAAGGCGGAGTCGACCAGACCTTTTGGGGAAACACACTAGAAGGGCGCTAGAAGACTCGCTCGCTGCAAGCAACGCAGGGTTAGCCGCCCGTCGACGAGCAACCCTGGACTGTTCTCACGGAAGCACGCCTCCGGGACGCCGCAACACCATCTAGCGTGAACTTTCAAAGTGTCTTGCACAACGGCGGGACGGCGACGGGATGGGTGGCTTAGACCCGCACGGCTCACCGGCTTCGGGGCTGATTGAGACAACAAACCGCTCTCATTTGTGGTGTACCGAGTACGAGTTCGGATTCACTTGGCTGGTGCGGTGCTTCGCAGCCAAGCGAGATTGGGTAACCTTCTAGAAGACGAGTAGGAAGCAACCGCTGAAGGGTTGCTCTGTGATAGAAGCAGGAAGGGGGTGTGACGGAGAACACGATGCAACTAAGACACAAGGCTAACTATCTATAGTAACCAGCGTCGGCCTCTGCTCAGCGTGATGTGATGGCAGCAAATCGCCGTCGAATGAGACTCGCGTGCCTGGATCCGAGACGCATCGTATCTCCCGTTAACAGAGGGGGTGGGCGTGCGTCACAGATCCGCGATGGGGTGTGTATGCTGTGCAAGGTCCAAGGGGGTAGTACAGAAGGGGCGGGACAGGCAGCTAATTCTAGCGGGGTTGCTACTGTTGATTAGACGAGAAGGAGTGGGTGGTCAGTCAGATGACGGTGCCTTGATTGTTCGTATGCACGGGACTTAAGTAGCACCTGTCGAGAGCGAAGGAGGTATGTAGGAGAGATGAGCCAGTCAGGCATCGCTGCGTAGGGCTGTCGGGCCAGCGAAGGGGCGGGCGCGCCAAACTCAAATCGCAGCAGTGTTGCAAATGCAACGAAAGACAAGAGATAAGTCTACTTGGTCTTTGTTTGCCGTGCGCTAGGGCAAGACGGCCCACGAAAACATGGGCGTGAGGGGGCCACGGGACGAAGATGATAACCCAGTACTACTGACAATCGTAGGTGGATCGATGAGTCGACGGTGATGACACAATGGACCACGTGGTTGAACTTCGAACTGCGTCAAACCCACCAGAGGAGGGATCGGCTCTTCGGCATCGTCTGAGATGGTACAGTAGTTATGGCGCGAACAATGGAGACAATGTTCGAGCCTTAGTCTGGTACATGGACCAGGGCCAAACCACTGTGGATTTCTTCACGTTTGTCACGCGCGCTACGATATTTCCGAGATCAAGAGGGCCTTTTGCGCGGTTGGGCAGTTGGGCGGCCAAGCAACGAAACGGAGTCTCTGCTCTGACTGGTCGTGCTGTAACTCGTATGTAACTGTGCGTACGCAACACTGCCTCCTGCTTCGGATGGACTTGCTTCGGTCCAGTGATGGTTGGAGGGAGGCAGGCAGGAGGGAACCCGTGTGAGCGTGCTTGAACAGAAGCGTCACAACCCGGCAGTAAACAAATGCAATGTGAAGCGATGCCTGCAAGCACACCTACGCAATGCTTGGCCTAGGATAAGGGGATGTCGATAGCACGAGGGCCTCGAAATGTGGATTCGGGATTCAATGTCCCTGGCCCCTACCTGGCCCTTGGGTGCCATGTCCCTCCCTTCCAGAACCTCGCCTAGAAGGAGCCTGAGACGACGGGTTCCAACGCCTCAGCGCCTCAACGGGGCATCAAAATCAGCCACCTCAATTACCACGGGCTCATACTTCCAACAGACACCCCGCCACCAGCCGACAACAGCCGAACCATTTGGAAGTGAAGCAGTCAATTATCTATCGTCACTTACGGAGGGCGGAGTACACACTCGTACTGTGTTCGTTGCCTGGTCCACCGCACCTCTTGGAAAAGCTCCCCAGGGGCATTTTGGATTTGGGCGGTGCCGAAAGCCCCGCAGGGATGCACGCATGCCTGCCCAAGAGGCTTGAAGAACAGAGCCTCCCCGCTTGAACTTTCTTGAAGGAGATGGTCCAGTAAATCGCGGGGCTTGGGGCTCTTGGGTCACGGGTCGTGCACGGGTCACAGGGTCGCCAGGCACTAGTAGTACGCCGTCAAGCCCAACTGTTAGGGACCTTGCCGTGCGCGATACAGGACCACCTACGGAGTAGAGTAATTACTAAACACCGCACCGTGTCCTGGCAGTATGCACGAGGCAGGAGGTAGGAGGCAGTACCTTGCAGTGATTGAACCTAACGTGGCGCAGGATCGAGGCACGGGCGCCTTAAACTTATCTTACAGCTTCTCACGGCGGATGCGGCTATCGTTGAGGCATCTGGCACACCTGCCCTGCGTGCCTGCCAAGTACTGGATACGAACGAAGGCCGCCTCGTACCGTATGATGGATGGGCGGATGGTGCAGTTACTCTCTCTGAATCGTCATGCCCTTTCCTCGCCTCCCCCTCGCCTGTGCCTCCGGGGATTGAGCCTGCCCTTCGCCTCGTTGGAAGTGAGGCCCATTGGCGCCCAGAGACTTACAGTACGAGGGACACTTACAGTTGATGCCTACCTATACGAGGGGCATCGGATGGAGTGGACGGTGACTGGACTTCAAACCCGGGAGGTACATTCACATCTTCACACATCCAGTCACCGACCAGTCACCCACGCAAAGACATTACACAACCGACGCTGTCTCGGTGGATATGTATTGCATACTCTCTTCGTTTCTTTCCGACACCTCCTTGCCTGGATGGCAACGCAACAACAATGGACAGACTGCATACAGTGTACAGCGAACTGAATTGACCGGTTCAATCGCGGAGATTGCAAGCTGGCTCGAGCTTCTCAGCGCGAGTACTGCACTGTACTGTGCATCTCCTTACTAAACCGTGTCCCTGCGCAGGAAAGGGTACGTGAGATCGTGTCCTTGGTCCTTTCCTTCTCTTTCCAACCCTGTCCTGTCCTGTCCTGTCCTGCGTTGTTTGTAAGTACCGTATCTGGAGCCAAATGCTCAATGAGGCAATTGTACGATTACTGGCTTTGCACTGTGTATTGTCCTCTTGGAACCAAACCCCCTACCCCTTTCTTGCTCGACCAGATTCTGGACAGTTGCTCGGGTAAGGAAGGACTGTGCTTCTGTTCTGCTGCTCTCTGCTCTACCAATTCTGCGTATGTACGTACGTCCATGATTTCCTGTTCAAATCGCGTCCAGGCGCTCGAGAGACATATACCTACCTAGCTACCTACATACATACATACAGGCAGGCAGGCAGGCAGGCAGGCAGGCAGACAGACATATGCGTGTCACAAAGGGGACGATATTCCAAGAGACGTTTATATGCACGTCTCATGCCTCCCGCCTCCCGCCTCCCGCATCGTACCTTTCGTCGAGTCGTCGTATCGTTCCATGGTTCCCTAGCTTGCAAGTCTAACAGACGCATACCTTGTGTCGATGGCTGTTTCGACTGCAATGATAATCGTAGTCGGCCCACTATTTCCGGGTGGGTTTCTTACCCTTGTTCGGTTGACCAAGACGGTGGGACAATAGGGTTGTGGGATCTCAGGCATGTGGATTCGCTACAGTAAAGGCAGGCTGTCACACCTTGGTTCTGGCTTGTCTTCGTCCCTCGCCCGCGGACGGACCTTTGCACACGTCCTTGGTTGGTTACTCGATCTCAGCGGCTGCCTCTCCAGCTTCAGGGCCCGGGACCTCAGCCACGGGTTGGACCTTTCTCTTCTTCTTTTTCTTCTTCACAACAGCATCTTCCTCACCGGGAGCACGCTCTTCATTCTCGACGTCAACCTTGGGTTTGGTTCTCTTCTTCTTCCGTTTGACCACCGTCCCCTCCATGTCCACACCCTCCCCCATCACAGTCCGCTGCCGTTCCTGCTCGCGCTGCATCTCAAGTCTTTTCTTCTCCACTTCCCTTAACGCCATTTGCATTTCGAGCTCTTCCGCCTCTCGACGGAGGATTTCAGACTCAGTGTCGGCCGGCCCTCCGGCCTCGAGACTCAAGGTCTCAAGCGTCGAAGAGTCGACCGTGAGGAGCGAGCGAGTTGGACGGCTTATCGAACGAGATTGGCTTTGGGTCTGATTGCGAAGATGGGTAGATGGACTGAGAGAGCGAGGCCGTTGCATCTGATTGAGCATGGATAGGCTGGGTGTGCTGGAGAAGGACTGGGAGGTGGGCGTATCCGTGTCTAGGGTCTCATCTGCCGCAACGACGAAGCGGCGGACGGGCTTCTTCTTGCGGGATTTGCGGTCTTCCGTCTCAGCTCCAGTGTGGGCGGCTGTGGTTTGGGAGTGGTCGATATGTAGGTCGATGATAGGGATGGAATCGACGTCGAGTTCGTCGTCTGCGTTAGATTTACTGATGACGTCGTGGAAATGAGAGTCTGCATCTCCCGGGGGAGCGATATAGAAGGGGTCGTCCTTGTTACGGGCCATCCGTTCTGCTTTGCGTCGAGCTTTGGTTGCAGGGGACTCAGGAGCAGATTGGTACGAGAGTGGTTCTTTCTCGGCAGCTGCCGCGTCAATGTACGAGGCGGCGGTCTGAGGTTGTAGAGAGGTGAGTGCCTGTACAGGTTCGCGCTCGTGGTAGAACGAGTGGAAGGCGTCGTCAGCTTCATCATCGTCATCCGCGATCTGAGAGGCTTGCAAAATGGACGATAAATTGGGGTTGATGGGTTCATCGAGGTCGAGATCTTCGGGTAAAGGGACTTTTCTCTGCGCTGCTGCTGCCACCGGGTTCAATTCCATGCTTGTGAAGAGATTGGGGATTGCGGAGGTCAGGAGCAGTGGCGCTTGAGAGCTGCTTCCACCTTGCGCAGAAACAGCCTCAGAGGCAAGTCGAAGCAGTTCGAGGAATTCGACGCTCCTTTCCTGCACTTCGAGGTTGGGGTGCGATGACAATTTCTCCAAGAATTCCGTGGCTCTCGCAAGCACGAGCGACATGGTGCTGCCCCTCGAAAAATTCCATTCTTGACCGGCTGCTGTGGCAATCTGGGCGATGATTTTGGGAATGGCTTGCACGACTATCGCCAAAGTTGACCAGACAAAGTTCGTTGAAGACTCGTGTATCAGTGAGTTGAGAACCTCGAAAGGGTTGGATAGGTACATAGCAAACTCTCCACATATCCAGGCCGCCGACTTGATGACCGGACCTTGTCCCGTACCGTGCTTAGGATAGGCAATGGTCCGGTTCGACAATAAGACCAGGGTCTCGGCAGCCCTGGTCGTCTCTGGTCGTAGCTCTTTGACCCTGACCGCGATATCGCGAAGCTGGCCTCCAACTCGAGCTCCGATCGAAGCCTCGTCTTCAAGCGGAGACCTGGCCGAAATCGTGTCTGTGTCGGCCGGAAGATGTCTGACAAGATGCACGAGAATCTCGATGTACCATTCAAAGTCGGTGATGTTGGCATAGATATTGTGGGACCCCATGTCGAGGATCCTGCTGATGATTTCATGGCGATACTCGTCCGGCAAGGGAACGTTTTCTGATCCTCGTTTATCCGGGACAAGCCTCTGCTCCATGTCTGTCTGTTCTTCCTCCGCGTGCCCGTTAGACGCGTGAGTGGCTGTCGCGGATCCTGCAAGCTGTTTCATAAGCCGATTCACGACAGCTTGTATATTGTCGCTATTGACCATGCCTGAGACCAGTTCCAATGCCTGCATTTTGATAGATATGTCTGGATCGTCCAGACAGCCCATGATTACGTCCTGCTGCATCGCAACCAGAGCTGGATGCGAAGTCACGATCTTGTTGAACGCGAGCAAAGCCACATATTTCAGGTTCGGGTCGCCATCAAGCACAATCATGCCCCGCAGCTTCGATATGCATAAATCAGCCACCTCCTCCACGTCCACTCCGCTTTCACTGCCATCCAGGATGCCACCTTGGATGATACCACTGATGCACTCGTAGAGCAGGGACATTGCCGTAGTCTCTTGGATCAGTTTGGTGAGCGGCCGTACCAGTTTCTTTACCAGTCTCGGTTCCAGTGGTGTCAGGACTGCAAACAATTTGATGATCTTGATGCCCATCCAATTGTTCTTCTGTGCAAGCAGGAGATCGAACAGCCTGGGTGCCAAAGGCAGGAAGTCTTGCGGCCTCCGCCAACCCAGTTCACAGACAACGTTGACCGTTGCGGCCGTAACGCTACTGTCTTCCTGTTCGTCCAAAAGCCGTTCCTTGATTTTCGGCCATGCAACTCTGAGCGTTTCAGGATATACCAGCGCTAGTCTGTACAATGTGACGATGGTCTTCTTTCGCACAGCCGGTTGTGAATGTGACAATCGTGGCAGAAGCTCTGTGAGAATGGAAAGAGCCAGAGAAGACGTCACAATATGCGGAAGCGTGACCAGTGGCAGAGAGAGGACGGGTATAGAAGGAGAAGTGAGGTCTTTCTTCAACAGGTTTTCAGCCAGCATGAGAACCTCCATCTCGGGTCGAAAACTCTGAACAGCGGCCAAATAGCCAACCCGCTTCTGGACCGGCTTGGGAGATGCCATCACTTCCAGGACGTTGAAGGCGGCCCAAGTCATATCGTAGCCGAACATTTCCAGGTAGATGAGCTTGAGCAGGGCGGTGGCCTTGAGATCCAGATCCTGGGAACGAATCTCACTCCGGCACTCTTTGAGAGCGCCCTGAATGTAGTCTGCCTCATTTCCCTTATGGCCGCGCAGGCCACGGATGAGGTCGACGAGTGACTTCTCGAACATGTTGGATAGATCGGATCAGGGCGTCATAAGGAAAGCGTGGTCAATATCTCGTTACAAATCCCCGATAGCATCATCTCTCACGCGACACGGTGGAGGCAAGCGGCGCGGACTGGAGGGCTGTTGGCAGACACGCATCGACAAAGCTTGCTGGACCTCCTCGTGACACGCAAATGTTTTAAATGTTCCGGTTGTCGTATTCGCTTGGCTTGAATACCGCAAATGTGATAACAAGAACGGCATCAGGAAGCGATGATGCCTTGAGAATTGTGGAAGTCGAGGGACGAAATTGCTCCGGGCGCCGTTTGCTCCCCCGAATGTTGGATGCCAAGATTACTGCCGAGCATCAGCTCCAAGGCTGCAACTGTCTGCGACAGCTGCGGTCCTGAACATCCTATGCAAAGGAAACCAGACACCATCATTCTACACCCGTTGTTCTTCTGGGTGGGCATCGTCAATCACCGCCGACTACGTGTGCATTGGCCCCACTCCGGAGCGTCCAACGTGAACGGCAACGGCAATGTCGACCGTCACAGCCAAAGGTCCTGCCTCTGATCCGGCCGCTGCCCTGCAGATAGCGCAGCGTGCTGGGTCGATACTCGACAAGTCGTCCTCCGTCAGTACGACGTTTCCTGCATCTATGTTCAACACGGCGGACTCCACCGAGCTTTGGAACGACCTAGAGCAACTCCTCTATGCATGCCTACGGACGGGTGACGACGAATCTGCCTTCTTGTGCGTCGAGAAACTGAGCCAGAGGTTCGGCGCGACAAATGAAAGAGTAATGGCTTTACGGGGCCTGTACCAGGAGGCCACCGCACCAGACGAAGCGGCTGGGCGCAAGATATTGGAAGACTATGCCAAAATCTTAATGGAGAATCCCATGAACGTGCCCATTCACAAACGACGGATTGCCCTGATGCGAAGCTTGGGGAGGCCACAGGATGCCATAACAGACTTGGTGCAGTTTGTTGACTCCTTCCCTACGGACATGGAAGCGTGGTGCGAACTGAGTGACCTGTATCATTCTCAAGCATGCATCCCGCAGGCAATCTTCTGTTTGGAGGAAGCCCTCATCATTGCTCCTAATGCGTGGAACCTTCATGCACGACTTGGCGAGTTGGAATACCTGGCAAGTCTATCAACGACGGAGAGCGCCGATGTTCAGAAACACCTGTCGCAAGCAATTCAGCGGTTCAGTCGCAGCATCGAACTTTGTCACGACTATCTGCGGGGGTTCTACGGGCTCAAGTTGGCCGCAGATAAGCTTCTCCGGACGAACACGACATCAAAGGGTAACACCGGCCCGACGATATCCCCAGAAAAGCTGCAGAAATTGAGTCAGCTGGCCACCTCCAAACTGGAAGCCATCATAAAGGACCGCACCGCGCGCAGATCGTCTGCGGCAGAATCACCTGAAGTCATTGCAGCGCGGGAGTTGTTGGACAGATCCAAGGGTTGACCACGTACGCAATCCGGGGACTTTGGAGCAAACGCTGGCGGACGTCTTTTCTCCGAATAAAACGGCCTCGGGACCGCCACCTGCGTGGGAATCTGAATTGTCATCTGAATAAGAGGTCGACGGTGCGAAAGTTCCTGCAGAAGTCTGACCGGTCAGGGGGGAAACCACGGTTCGTGGAAGATCATGTCAGATGCGGGCGTTTCCGCTAGCATCTAGCGTGATGCGTGGTTGTGGGAGTTGGGCAGCATTTAGGCGCAAACCGACGTGGCATTATTTCTGAGGATGCCTCAGTTGTCGCGACACCCAACCGCCGGCGAATGAGGCTCGCAGCCAGTCAGCATCCGTGGGTCTCGCACTCATGCCCTCCGTTTAAGAGTCACTGCAGCCTTGCCTTTCCGACAAACTAGCAGCCACGAGGTGAAGATTCCGACAATTAGCCCGCTCCCCAGTTGAGGTTCTGTTGGGAAAATCACGGCACGAAAACTGCCATGGTCGGCTTGAGGCAAACAGGTCGGGCATCAGCCCAATCACCCTACCTGACGGAAGAGAACGCCCAGGTGGCGGACTGGGTTGTTGCGGTTTCGTCCTATATAGAACGAGAATGCCATGATGGGTCAAAGGGGAGATAACCACCTCCTGCTGTCTTGATGTCAACCCAATGTAGAGCCATTTGATCTCAGCTTGCACTTCTCATTGCCACGACACCAAGAATACCACTTCCCTCCTTTCTACGTCTCCTTGTGAAGGAGCCCTCGATGTCTCAGAATCACAAATCCAATCGTAATCGAAGAAAGACAGCGCGGAAGAAGCGCTTACCACTACTCGATCCATCCCCTACAGGTTGCTTGCGTCTTGAACAGAGTTTTCTGTGCGACACTGCGTCACCTAAGTACACACAAAAGATCTGCGGGTTGTTGGAGTGACGCTCTCCTCTTGCTCACACCAACTCACTTCTCCTTTCAAGTTTTGACGGAGGCACGATTGTTTTCCATTGACTCTTACTGTCCTGGTTGCTGTTAGCCATCGTTGGCAAGCGCTGAAGCTCAGAGACCTCGCGGACGCAGCATTCACTGAAGATCTCGTCGAGGCTCGCCAGCTGGCGGCCGACATTGACCCTCGCTGGCCTCTCCGGAGCATTATCGCCATTTCAACATTTCCCTGGGCCATCGACGCCAGATTCACCGACCTGTTGAGCAACACTTTGCCAATTGCACCACTTGGAGTACAAAATTGATATTGACGTCGACGTTGATCGGGACTTACCGTGAGAGGGGGTCGATTCGGACTTGCACGGGAAATATCTCATTGCCGTTCACCATCGTCGCCGTCGACGGAAAGTTGAGGGACCCGGGTCTCTGAGAAAAGTCAAGGGAGCCCAGAACCTGCGTGAGCCCCACCCTTGAACACGGCACACCTAGCTGTACCCGCAGGGCGCCTGCACCTGACGAATTGGGCGCCGTTAGTGGGTGAGCAATTGGGCATCAGTCTCCAAATTTGAATCCCCCTTTTGGGCCGACTGCACACCAGACATCAGGATTGAGCTGTCCACGCGCGCTCTCAACTCACCGTCTCCCCTCGCTTCAACTGTCGTCAACAGTTACTCCTGATCTGCGACCTCTCTTCAACTTCTTCCACGGTCCGCTGTCACCGGATCTACACGTCGCCATTTTGTTCCCTTCCGTTATACGTTTCCCTTGTGGTCGGCATCGTCTCGGCTCGAAGCCTATGCACTTCCTTGCGCCTCTGGCCGAACCTTCGTTCCTCTCCCCACGGATCCACCTCCTCGGAATTTCACGACGCACACCACCTTCTCGACACTACCACCACCAGTGGCGGCACCTGAGGGCGGTCACCACAACCTCCGCTGCGCCGTTCAATTTCTTCCACCACCACCGTCTCTGAAGGTCGGATATCTCAGATACACTCTGGATCTGGCCTATTTGGATGGTCCCATTGCCTGAAGTCAGCCTCACACCTTGGTTCGGTTAGCATCCCTTGAAACTAACATTACCCTCAAGGCTATCTCGTTCAACCTCCCTCTGGGGCAGGTTGGACGCGGTAATCCCTTGACCTGACTCAGTCTCTCATGGGGTGGGTTGTTTCAGCAACGTGTTTTCTGCCCATGCTAACTCATTGGCACACAGGTCTTCCAGTCGCGAGAGTCATACACATATTGACATTACTCACATCGCTCCCCGCTCCCCGTCCCCGGGCTCGCAAGACGACGAGCTTCACGAAAACGGTGTCCACGTTTCCGCCGGCGTGTCCCCTCAATATTCCGTCATACATCCTACTCAGAGTCAAAGTCAGAGTGGTTCTTCGCACCAGGGCGACTTTGTTCATCTGCAATATCCGAATGAACTAGTCGAAGGCGATGGCTCAGATTCCCTGTCAAGAGTAGACCACCGTGACCGGATACAACACTACGAATCTAGGTCCAATTCAGGACGACGTGAGGCGGCTCGCCGCCAGGAATCACTTCGTGCTCCCGCGCGTAGCAGGACGAGGGATTTGCAGGAATCCTCACCCACCGAGAGTGGAGACTCTACCGAGGAGTTTCTCAGGCAAGATCTGGACTCTCGACGAATGCCTCGTCCTCAATCTTATTATGGGCACAACGGGTATACAATTCACAGCAGCTCATCAGGCCATTCATACCCATATCCTCCTGTGCCAACACACGCAGGTCAAGTGGTAGCGCTCCAGCCACAAGCAATGGCTGTCCCATACCCCCCGCACTTTCCTCAGGGTCAGCCTGCCCCATATCCTCCTCACAGCGCATTTCATCCAGGCGGCTTCAACCACCATGCTCCCTCGCAAGTCAGCGCCCCATACACCTCTTCCCCCTACGGGCCGCCTACGATTGTCAACTATGGTGCTCCGCCTCCTCCCCCAGGAAGCTTCTTTCCAGGCCAATACCCACCCCCATTCGGTCCACAGCAATATCCGTCACAATACATGCAGTATCCTCAACCGATGCCGTCGCAATTGCCATATCCATATCCCTATCCTCCCATTGCATCTTCCCCTCAGCCACCTGCTTCGGCAAGGACTTCTGCTGAAAAGCTTGAAGCAAAGAGCGACGAGGATATTGTCAAACGTCTTCAGGCCATGATGAAGGAGGAACAGGCTGCCAAGGAAGCAGACGCTGCCGAGCGAGCGGCTGAGAAGGCTGCCGAAAAGGCGACTCTCGCAGCCAGCCTTGCCGAGCAAGAAGCTCGTTTCCGGGAACAGGCTCTTCGACAGGCAGAGGAGAAGGCCCGACAAGACGCGCTACGGGCGGAAGAAGAGAAACGTATTCGAGAGCAGGCCTTGCTGCAGGCTGCAGAGAAGGCTCGAGCGGACGCGGCAGCGGCAGCTGCTCGCGCCGAAGAGGAGCGGCGTATACGTGAAGACGCCATACGGGCTGCCGAGGAGAAGGCTCGTGCTGCTGTGGCCGCAGAAGCAGACCGCCGGGCACAAGAGCAGCGGATCCGGGAAGAGGCCAGGCTTGAGGCAATCCGGGCTTATGAGGAGCAGGTCCGCAAAGCCGCAGAGCAAGCTGCACGAGAGCAGCAAATTCGGAAGGAGGCGGCAGAAGCCGCCCTCAGAGCTGCTGCCGAAGAAGCCCAGGCAAAGGCCGAGAAAGCTGCCGCAGAAAAGAAGATTGCTGATGAAGCTGCAGCAGCGGCAAAGACAGCAGCCGAACAAGAAGCGGCGGCGGCAGCAGCGGCTCTGAAAGAAGCAGCCAAAGCGGCCCAGGAGGCAGCAGAGGCTAAATTGAAGGAGGCTGAAGAGGCGGCGGCCAAGGCCAAAGCAGAGGCAGAAGAGGCGGAAAAGAAAGCCGCCGCCGCCGCCCCTCCTGCGAAGAAAGCACCAGTCCGGTTCAAGGACGCGATTGGCCGCAACTACAATTTCCCCTGGGAACGGTGTTGCAAGTGGAGGGTAAGTTGAACTGATCTGTCGATCGATTGAAAACTAACATGCCGGAAGGATATGGAAGGTCTCATCAACCAAGCCTTTGCACATATCGACAATCTGGCCGAACATGTCATGAATGGCCGCTACGATTTGATTGGGCCCGACAAAGAGATCATCATGCCCAACTACTGGGAATCAACCGTGGAGCCCGATATGCACATCACAATGATGCTCTGGCCCATCCCAGAGCCGAAGCCGGCGGAAGAGGAACCGCCACCGCCGCCTCCTGATGTGATACTTGATACGGATGGTATTCTGAATCTGGATGGAATCGATATCATCAACCCGCGAAAAGAGAGGAAGGGTATGTGAAGCCTTATCTATGCTACTCGTTTGAGCGTTGCTGACCTCTTTCCTCTAGCCGCCCCCAAGAAGAAAAAGCCCACCGGTCTCGCCGGCTGGATGCTGGGAGGAACCAGGGGGTCGCGGTCTTTAAAAGGTGATAAAAAGCCTGATGTGGCCGCTAAATCTCAGCACGGTGCCACCGAACAAGGTGCATGCATCGTTATGTGAGCGGTTTTCCTGATGTCGACATCGACGAAGTGTACAGACTGGGAGGAATTTTGTTCAGCAGAAAATTGTGGGAGATTGAAAAAGAGGTGGAAGTTGGGCGGCAGTATTCATTGCTCATCCATTGCAGCATCATACGCCTGGATGACGACTACGACTACATCTCTCGGTTCTCTGCAGCAAATCACCAGTTGGCGACAGTTCACGACGTGGACGAAGGAGGCCCGCTCACATAGGCCACTTCAGGAGGCATGGCTTTATCCTCTCGAGAATTCGGGATCGGTTTTTCATGCCTCAGGGGACGAGTCCGTGGATGCTTTTCTTTTGTCATGTTTACGAATTATGAGGATGTGCATTTAGCGGGGAGTTTTGAGAATACACGTGGGAGTGAGCGATTCGATGGGAAGAGAGCTCCCCTTGCAAGAGCGAGCGACATGTTGGATGTCGGTTGAGGCTACTAATGCTATCCGATCTGGTGTTGCTTGCTCTGCGCCTCATATGTGATACCCAATTCAGGTCGGCTGCCATAATTGGCCATGTTGCTCATCACCTTGGAAACAAAAGCCTATGTAGCAACAAGACTAAAACAATAGAAGTTCTCAAAAACAACTGCTCCGTCTGCGTGGCTCCGGAGGAGGTAAATAGTGACACGACAGCGCAACTTGTTGTCGGCATCGAAATCTCACTAAGCGGACCGTCACGTGACTAGCCGAGACACCTCGCCCATTACAACGTCACTTGGGCCACTTCGCCAGACGATCTCCAACCACGCGGTCAAATCACTTCGGTATACTCGGTATAGCTGGCGAGATCTCCTGGCGTCCGCGGCGCGCACAAGGCGGCGAACTGTCCAGTCCATCCGCGAAAGGCCAAGCGAGAGAGTGAGCGCTTTCAGACCACGACTCCGAGACTTTCGAATCGAGGCTCATCACGCGACCGGATTCCGCATTAAGTCGTCGCTCTCCCCTGCTGGCGGTTGATACTTGTTCGGCCTAGCTATAGACAGAAGGCCCTGATCACCTCGGCAATGAGGTCTCGATTGCGCTTCATCCGATAACCTTCGACACGATGTCCATGCGGGTATTGATCCATGACTACCCACACAGAACGGTGGCCCTTGCCACGGACGAACATGTCCTGGTCTTTCGCCACTCACATACTGCTCCCGAGAGTCATAGAAACTCGGTCTCTAGTGTGACGAGCCTCCCACTGAGCAACGCCAACCGACCGATCTCAACGCCTCGTTGCATGGTTGAATTCGGGGAGAAGTCTCTCATCAACCTCGAGCATTTCTATCCTCTCACTACTGCTCGAGGCACTCTGGGTCTCATCACTCTCAACAATGATGTGTTCCTATGCGTCATCACTGGCTCAGAAGAAGTTGCGACCGTCCGACCCGGGGAGACCGTACAGAAGATCTTCGCCGTCGAGTTTTGTACGTAACCTACGCACACGAGGCTTGAAGTGCTAACTTATCCAAGACTGTCTCAATCGTGCGGACTATGACCATGGACATGGTCCTTACCCCAATCCCTATCCTGGCCAGATTTTCCAGTCGGATGACGTGGATTATACACAAGGTGATGATGTCTCTGAGCATCCTTTTCATGCGTTGAGAAAGCTTTTGAGCAATGGCAACTTCTACTACAGCACCGACTTTGATTTGACCCGAAGGCTACAAGACCGGTACGGCGGGCATGGTGATTTTACGAAAAATCGAGGCTGACTCTCCCGTAGCGCCGAAGCGGACAGCACCATTGATATTTCCAGTTTCGACCAAGGT
This sequence comes from Phialophora macrospora, assembly GCA_000835435.1. Taxonomy (NCBI): domain Eukaryota; kingdom Fungi; phylum Ascomycota; class Eurotiomycetes; order Chaetothyriales; family Herpotrichiellaceae; genus Phialophora; species Phialophora macrospora. The sequence continues at coordinate 1,767,397 of KN846956.1, read as the reverse complement.
CTCCTCTGGAACTCATACATGATTGACCCGCTGATAAAGTTCCGAAGCAGACTTACCGACACTGAACGAAACGCACTGGACCACTCCCGGCTTCTCACTTCAGTCACACGAGGATTTGTCAAGAGTCTTGTTATCCCAACTTCCTCGTCGCCAATCCGCGGCACAGTACCAGGGCATCCCACCACATTGACCATTATCTCGAGACTTTCGTCGCGACGAGCTGGCACACGCTTCAACTCCCGCGGTATTGACGACGATGGCAACGTCGCAAACTTTGTAGAGACCGAGACGGTTTTCTGGTCCCCAACTGGGCTTTGCTTCTCATATACCCAAGTCCGAGGCAGTATACCAGTATTCTGGGAGAGCTCAAGCAGCCTGATACCAGGGCAGCAAAAGATTCAAATCACTCGCTCCCCCGAAGCTACGCAGCCAGCCTTTGATAAACACTTTGCAAATCTCGAAAGGACTTACGGTGCCGTACATATCGTCAACCTCCTGAGTGCTACCAAGCCAGGTGAGGTGGAGCTCACAGAAAGGTACCGGCACCATGTGGGCAGGAGTCCCCTGCGACGGCACGAAGAAGGCGAGATGGAGGAGCATCACCTGCTTCGCGAGACCGAGTTCGATTTCCACGAGAAGACGCGAGGTCCGAGTGGATACGAGGCCGCGAAGGGGATTCGCCCTTATCTCGAGTCAAGCGCAGACTCCTTCGTCTACTTCCTTTCCGAAGAAGTCGAAGAAGAGACTGTCGTCCAGGGCAGAAGGAAAATGACGCGGAGGCCGATTGTTATCATGCAACAGAACGGTGTCTTCCGCGTCAATTGTCTAGACTGCCTGGACCGGACGAACCTCATCCAGGGTATCATCAGCCAGATGGCACTTGAACTCTTCCTGTCACATCGTGGTGAGCGAGGAAACTCGGACTTTTGGATGCGACACTCTGCACTCTGGGCGGATAACGGTGACACTCTTTCCAAGATCTATGCCGGGACGGGAGCATTGAAGAGCTCGTTTACGAGACACGGGAAGATGAGTCTTGCAGGCGCTCTTGCCGACGCCAGGAAGAGTGCTACTCGCCTTTACGTCAACCATTTTGAGGACAAGAACCGGCAGAATACAGTTGATCTGCTGCTTGGCAGATTGGTTGGTCAGACCAGTGTCGACCTGTTCGATCCGGTCAACGACTGGGTTGTCGCAGAAGTGGCTCGGCGGAGAGGGGAATTTGAGTCAAGAGATCACCTCAGAATTGGAATGGGGACGTACAACTTGAATGGCAAAACAGCTGGCGTAAACGAAGATTTGACCCCATGGCTTGATGTGCGAGGCCGGAACTTGGATATCGTCGTGGTCGGCTTCCAGGAAATTGTCGAACTGAGTCCTCAGCAGATCATGAGCACCGATCCAAATCGCCGAATGCTGTGGGAAAGAGCTGTCAGAAACTGCCTCAACGGGTACGGTCCCGGTGAGAAGTTTGACGGAGTACCCACGAAAGGTGACGAGTATGTGCTGCTGAGGAGTGGACAGTTGGTTGGAGCTGCGTTGATGGTCTTCGTGCGGGCAAGCGTTCTTTCCCGGATCAAGAATGTGGAGGGCGCAATCAAGAAGACGGGCATGAGTGGCATTGCTGGAAACAAAGGCGCCGTGGCGATCAGGATGGATATTGAAAGCACCTCGGTGTGTTTTGTCACTGCGCATTTGGCCGCCGGTTTCGCCAATTACGAGGAGAGAAATCGCGATTACAACACCATCACCTCTGGACTGAGATTCCAGCGGAATCGAAGTATCGAGGACCACGAAATCGTCGTCTGGGCAGGCGATTTCAACTACCGCATCGGTCTCGGCTATGAGAAAACAAAGGCGCTCGTCACTGAAGCGATCATCGGCTCCGAAAAGATCAGGGAAGAAGCACTGGAGAAACTCTACGAGAACGACCAGTTGAACATCCAGATGGTAGTAGGAAACTGCTTCAACTACTACCGTGAAGGGCGGGTTAAGTTCCTGCCCACCTACAAATACGACATCGGCAAGGATGAGTTCGACTCCAGTGACAAGCAACGCATCCCTGCCTGGACGGATCGGATCCTCTGGAAGGTCAACCACAATCGCAACGTGGTGCAAGCAGGCGAGGTCTTCGGTTCGCAGATGAAACAGCTGGAATACGACAGTGTGATGAGCCTCCGATTCAGCGACCATAGACCTGTCTACGCGATTTTTGAGATGGGCATCCGCGTCGTGGATGAAGAGAAGAAAGACGCACTGACGAAGAAACTGTACGCGAAAAGGGCACGAGAGACGAGGACCAAAGCAGGGGATTCGACAGAGGGATTCGATGACATTGATAGCGACGACGAGGCCGAGAGCGTCGTGGAGAGTCTGATGGGATACGAGAGCATCCAGGAGGGGCTACCACCCGCTAGCAGCGACAAGAGGAAATGGTGGCTGGACGGCAACAAGGGAGCGAGGAGCACCCTCCGACCACCCAGGGAAGGAACCATGTTGAGTAAAGACCGGGAGGCCAATCCATGGAGAGAAGGAGCAGGCGAGGACGATTGGGTCGAAGTAGAGAGACCTCCAATCATGGATAACAAATCACCGAGAAGTCAAAGTCGACTGGAGAGTTTGAGGAAGCCGGTGCCCCCTCCACCGAGGACGGTGAAGAGGATGGTTCCCCCGCCGTGGGAGGGAGAGAGGGTGACAGGCTCAACGCCACCGGGCCAAGAGATGAAACCTGTGCAACGTGGGCCGATACCAACGCCACCAGCCCCAAGGAACAGGTCGTCAAGCGCGACGACCTCGCCCGTCCGTTCACCAGACATGCCCGCCAGGTCGTCTTCCGCAGCAGGATTCCCCAAGAAACGCCCGCCCCCGAAGCCGTCTAAGCCGTCGGCGCTGACGAGCTCGTCGAGCCAAGTTGCCGTTCCGCAAATGAGTCCTCTTCCAGGCCCGGCCGTCCCGCGCCTGGCGAGCATATCGCGCCCGAACCTCGTCTCTCCTGACCCCCACCCGCTCCCGCAGATGGAGGAACGTCCCCCACCCCTCCCCAAACGCAGAGAGACGGCAAGTTCGACGGCAAGCTTCGTCAGCGCGACGGACTCGCTCGGCCCGGCCTCCGGCCCCTCCATGGCATCTAGGTCGATATCCAGAGCTGCTGGCCCGGCTACTCCCCCTCCCTCCCTTTCCCGAGGCCCAAATCTCATACAGCAACAGCAGCAGCAAGTGGCGAGAACCGATGGGACAACGGAGGTTGCCCCGCCGTTGCCCCCACGACGCGATACCAGCAACAGCGCGAATATATCTCTGCCAGTTCGGAACGGTCAAGCCAAGTCGAATGCAGGGCTGATGGACGAAGATGACACGTCCGGACGAGGCGGGCTGGATAGGTACAAGCCGCTTTTACCGGGCTGAGGGGGCTTCGTGATTTTTATGCGTGAGACAGACAGACAGGCAAGCAAGCGCTAAGGCTCAGGGAACGGATAGACCGAGAAAGTACACATGAATGTACGACACGTCGAGGACAGACTGGAATAGAGCGAGATACATTGCATCTCTACAGGCAAGGCGTACTATCAACACTGCTTGGTGCGTTCTGTTCCGTTCCCTACCGATCGCTATGATTATCACAGTAAATAACCATCTTTCGTCCCAAATCCATGAACGTTCTTAGCCTTCTGAATCGGGGCAGAAGCCTCCAGCCAGTCCAGTCTTGCACAACGGTGCCAGAACCAGCGTGTCCCTGCGGTATGACAGGGAAACATCCCGGTGCAAGACGCAGAGGACAAGCCTGTTAAGGATAACTAGATCGCTCGAAGAGTGGTCATGGTGATGGTCGCGGTGTCTTTAGTCCGTAAGAACATTCTTCCTGAAGGCTGGGGGAAGGCCGTGCAGTTGGCGAAGGCCCCATGTCCCATTACCACAACCGGGATGTCATCGTTGATTCCAGGGAGCACACCGGCGTTGCTGGGCGGGGTGTACATTTGCGGAACGACGGTCTTGACGCCTCCATTAGGTGCGGTAAAGGTAATGTTGTTCTCAACGACAATGGCCGGGGTTGGACATGGCACGGCGAAGGCGGCCGCGAACACGAGAAGAATGAAGACGATGTGACGCATCGTGAGTTGGTGGATTGGGAGTGACTGTAGCGAGGTCGATGTTGAGGATGTTGCAGTCGTGAAGACTGAAGAGGTCGGGGAGGCTTCGAGATGCAGATCCCTAGGAAGACATGGGCAGCCGCCTAATTTATATCTTTGCTTGCGTGCGGTTCAGGATATTCTCGTAGTGGGGCCGTGGGTTAAATAGAATTCACATTTTCGTGGATTGCCAGGTTCCCATGTGGATGGCGTTGGATTGTAAGTTTTCTCGTTCCGGCTGAAGGTCCTCGAGCTTTGGCACTGGCCACATGCAAGTACCGTGACTGTCACTCTCTGGTTGAGTGAACCGAGCGCCCTGAGCCAGCGGCGACCTTACTTGGGTCCCCTGTGCCATGTGCTGGAAGACTTGTTTTACTGGTCGAAGGGTCGAGCTCCCATCTCGGATTCAGCGAACGGAAGGACGTCGATAGGAGGTCGCACTGCGGTGTGTCCTGTCCTGTCTTGTCGGAGTTCCAGTTGTCTTCCTTACACACTGACTTATCCCTCAACCTCACCCGGCGCCCGGCTTATGCCCCTTCCTGCCTTCCTCCAGCAGTCTGACCTCCTGCTCAAGCGACTTGATCTCTCGGTTCTTCTGGTCTTTGATCGCCTCCGTCTCCAACAACAGCCATGTCCAGTACGTGATTTGATACGTGAGGAACGACAAAGTAATCACTTTCGCGAAGGCGCGGCCGTGGACTTGGTAGAAGTTAACCGGTCGTTCTGCTTGGGTTGGGCTTCGCTGGGTCTGAGCTCGTAGTGCCGTGCTACTGAACCTGTGCAGCGGAGTATGGTGGACCTGGGCTTGCGAGCCTCGTATCCGGGTAAGTGGGCGCAAAGCTCGCATCTTTGAAGCCTCCCGATGTGAATGCTTCTCGTGAGATTGGAAGTGGAATTGGAATCGGAATCGGAATTGAAATTGGAATTTAGAACTGGGTTTATTTGGCTACAAGTCGCATCTACTGATGTCGGGGAACAATGTTTGTTGCGTTTGTTGCGTTTGCTGCGTTTGCTGCGTTTGCTGCGTTTGCTGCGTTTGCTGCGTTTGCTGCGTTTGCTGCGTTTGCTGCGTTGGCCGCGTTTGGTCGAGCCCAAGCAGCCAATCGTCAGGGGCTGGGATGAGTTGATACCAGACGAGCCTGTTGAACTCAAATAGAGATGAATATTCCGTGACAGCATCTTCCATTACGCGAGACGACCGCGAGACTCTTCCTCTCCCGAAGCTCGACTTCACAACATCTTTATGCGCAGTACAACTCGCACCACAATGCCAGCCAGTACGCGCACTGTCAGTGGTCAGCGTATGGTTCCTTCCCATCAGCCAAAGTAAAGGCCATGCATCCGTGCCTGGCCATCTTTGGATAATGCTTTGGGTGGCATTCAACGACCCTCGGCGCTGCAAATTGGTGCCATCTCATCCCGACGTCGAGCACTGTGGGCGACGGTTAGCGACGCTTGGCACAAAGAATAGCCTGAGAGACGATGCCCTATCCGCACAATGCTCTTCTCGCTCACCATTGGCCATGGGGCCACAAATGCTCTGCAGATCCGCGTCTTCGCCAATCATGGTCGTCGGGAATCGACAGGCGATTTCGTCCACCGCGATTGACCGTGGTCTGCCAGTCGCTTTGCATCATTTCCTCCGATTACGCTAGTCCACTCGAACCTCGTCAGCCTGCTATGCTTTTGGTGACAGTTGCGCCATAAAACATTCCGTTGCTCGGAAAAGGCTGAGAGATTGAGGCGTCGCAATGATCTCGATGCAGTAACAGCGTCTTCGTGGTTCGCCGCCCCGTGCTCGCCGCATCTCGAGTGGGCAAAGGTTTCCCATCAACCATTGAATGCCAAGGCTTGGTTCACAAATACTCAGCCATTACACTTGCAGAGAGATACGATGGCGGGCGTCTTGGTTTGTCAGTCCCAGCCGGGGCCGGCATTGAAACCTGCTGGTCCGATCCGAACAGTTGGAAATCAGAGAGGCTCTGCACCGGCACACAAAGACGGGCACTAATTATAAAATCGATCACTCGCGATCGACAGTGACAATGCAGAACAGCGCCAGCAGTACAGGCACCCAGCATCGAAAGTGGTGCAGTGTTCGAGCGAACGGGACGGCAACAGAAGCTCTTATCCGCTATCGAGTAGACTTGTGGCAATGGACAATCTTCCGACCGACGTCTTCGTCACCAGCTCCGCCTACACCCCGACAGTCTACCGCGGCCAGTATCCGTCTATTGACCCGGCAAGCCCAGCACTCTCGCAGGCCGGCAAGGTGGTTATCATCACGGGTGCCTCTGACGGGATAGGACAACGAGGCTTCGGGCCAGCGTTCGCCAAAGCTAAGCCCAGAGCTATCATCCTCGTGGGACGGAGTGCTGCTAAATTGGCGGCCACCGAGAATGCCCTGAGAAGGATCAGCAACGACGTCGAATACATGTCCTTCTCGGTCGACATTGCCGATCAGGCCTCGGTCGACGCGCTCTACCAGACTATCGAAGCCAATTATGGCCATGCCGACGTCCTCATCAACAACGCAGGCGTCAACATGTCCCAGGCCCTTCTTGGAGAAGCCGACGTGACCTCGTGGTGGACCGACTTCGAAGTCAACGTCAAGGGCACGTTCATGATGAGTCGAGCATTCCTGTCCCTCCTGGGGACCGAGAGACACGGCACCATCGTGAACCTGTCGGCCGGCATTGCGACTGCAGTCTTCCCTACCTGGTCGTCCTATTCGATCACCAAGCTGGCTGCTCTCAAGCTCGCCGAGTATGTTGCGGCCGAATATCCCAATGTCAATGCGGTCGCATTGCAGCCCGGTGTCGTCGACACAGACATGGTTCTTGGTAAGTAGTAGTAGAGAGGGGTTGCACGGCCGCCTGCTCGCTGTTCCTTCTTACCCAGTTTATTCCCTAATATGAGCCAAGATGGCATGCACAATTGACTGACAAGCGTGGCGAACAGAATCGTTCAAGCGCTTCGCTCTCGACACGCCCGAACTCGTCGGCGGAACGGGCGTCTGGCTCGCCACCGATGCCGCTAGATTCTTGACCGGTCGATTCATCTCGGCGAACTGGTCCGTCGACGACCTCGTCAGACGCAAGGATGTGATCCTGGTGGGGAATGATCTCAAAGTCATCTATCAGGGGACGTTCGGGTTGGATCAGTTCAGGTGAAGCCACGGCGACGTAGGGGAAGGAACGCCGCCCTTTGATTGATTGATTTACTCATCCACTCACTGGATCGGACTGAAGTTTGGCGTCGAGTTCCTTGTTTATCGTAGAAGATGCACCCCATCTCCGCCTAGATAGCTTGAAATGAAATGCTGCTTGTCTACCGAAGTAACCTGACAGCCAAGGGTGTAGGCGTAGGCGCAAACTCTTCCCCGATCGCATGTCCACACCGCAGACAGCACAGAGTCCCCCAACCACCGCGGTTCTACTCTAGGCCAAGCTATAAAGCTCTGGCTTTAGTTCTTGACCGTCTCCTTAACGACGTCCTCGGCGTTGTAAAGCTCCTCCTCTGCAATGTGGTACGTGGAGGACTTGCGGGCCGGGACGTTGTGTTGGAACTGTTGGGTAAAACGAGCTCAATCAGCCGCTGGACGCTCACGTCGTCTTGTAAACGCAAGAAAGAGAAGTCGACAGATGGGGACGTACCATGAAATCCAGCTCGCCAAACGTTCGGCCCTTGGTCTCGAATAGACGGAAGTAGCCCCAGATGAAGGTCAAGGTGGCGAGGCCTGCCCAGAAAAAAGCCTGTGGGATTAATCACAAAGTTAGTAAGTCGGATGGTAAGTAAGGAAGACAAGTTGAAACATGCAAAGGATTGCCCGCAAACGTACAGTCTTGCCCTTGGCATTCCAGGCGCCCGGCGAGATCAGCTGCGGCTGCAGCAACCCCCCGCAAATGATGTTGCCGACGTAATACGTGCTGCGGGCCAGGACGACGGTCTGGGTGCGCAGGCGGGTGGAGCCGACCTCGGCGACGAGCACGTAGATGATGGGGCCGACGGACATGGAGTAGGCGCCCAGCCAGACGATGCACAGGATGGACTGGGCCCAGGCGAGGCTGAGGGTCTGGCGCGGCAGAGCCAGGAAGCCGATCAGCCAGAGCAGCACGACCAGCGACGCGAACCCCCACAGCCAGATGGTGCGCCGGCCGAGGCGGTAGATGTACAGCCAGGAGACGACGGTGCCGACGAAGGCGATGCCCGTGCCGCCCAGGGCGATGCCGTAGGCGGCGTTGGCGCTGATGCCCGTCTGCTGGAAGAAGAAGCTGCCGCTGTAGCACAGGGCGCCGCCGTTGGTGATCTGCGACAGGAAGCCCATGCACGCGATCTCGGTGCGGCGCCGGTTCGTGCCGCGGAAGGCGTCCCACAGCTGCACGCCCGCGCGCTCCTGGATCTCCAGCTTGTTGGTGTGCACCATCATGGCGAGCGTGGCGTCGATGCTGCCGTCGGCGTGGTGGTCCGGCTCGGTCAGCCGCTCGAGCGACCGGCGCGCGGCCTCGAGCCGGTCCGTGCGCACGAAGAACCACGGCGACTCGGGCGCGTAGTAGGCGGCCACGAACAGCGGGATCGGCCACACCCACTGGATCGCGAACGGGATCTTGTAGCTCCACTTGGTCGGGTTGTTGACCAGGCCCTTCAGCACCCCCGCCGAGATGAACTGCCCGATGCACCAGCACAGGTTGACGTACGCGGTCAGGTAGCCCCGGATGGCCAGCGGCGTGACCTCGGCGGCGTACGACGGCCCCGTCGTCGCGAACACCCCCCACGGGATGTTGCAGAGGAACTGGCCCACGAGCATGACTTCGATCGTGGGCGCGAAGAAGACGATGAAGATAAACGCCGCGAGCAGCACCAGCGTGCCCATCAGGACCCGCCGGTGGCCCCATCTCGACGTGGCCCACCCGTTGAGGAGCGCGCCGATGATGTTGGCCAGCGCACCCAGACAGTTGAACTTCTGCTGCCACGTCGCCGAGATCTGGTATCCGCTCTCCTCGTTCAGGTACGCCCCGTATTTGAGCCGGAAGCTGGGATACCCGAAGAAGGAGCCCAAGAGCGTCACGTCGTAACCTTCCATGATCACGGTGGTGGAGATGACTGAGTAGTGGCAAAAAAGTCAGTCGGTCGGTCCATCCATCCATCAAGCGGCTAAAGATCCTTTCAACAGTATCTCACTGAGATGGTCTGCCAGACAGGTAGGTAGGGGTGTGGGGCAAGGAGCCAGAGAGAAAAAACGTACGGATCGACCAGAACGCTGCGCGCTTGTATGTCTTCAAGGCCTGCAGGACGCCCATGCTGTGTTCTTGGGCGGCTCCCTCGAGGGCACCCCCGGCGAGAGCCGCGTCGCGGAGGCCTACATCCTTGAGACGTTCAACTCCCACGTAGGCTTCGAGATGGACGGCGTCGGCGGCCTGCTTGTCGGTTGCCATCTCTTAGGCACGACGACAGCGCCAATGGGAACTGGCCGGTTTGTACTGTATACACTTTGAAGGTGCTGTTGTTCTCAGAAGAGTTCGCCGACTCCTCGAGGACTTGACGACTTGCGTCGCGAAAATGCGGGGGCATCAATGCACGTTATATAGACCGGGGGAACAGGGGTCCGCGGCCAGGTTTCCTGAGGGAATCTTTCTCGCGTGGCACGGTCTGCCATCAGCATGCGAGGTCATGGCGCATGGGCGTGCCCAGGCCCCTGCTCTCGAGTGTAGCTTAGACCTGTGGATTGATTGTTTGCGTGCTTGACGCGAGATGCGAGACAATCTGGATTCAGCATTGAATTGACGATTGAGGCTAATTTCTCAGACGAGTCGGATAATATAGATTGATGGATTGATGACTTCAGACTGGACTGGGAAAGGCCGACGAGCCAGTGAGGGAGAAGCGCCATTGCGCTTGACGACTGGGTGTATTGATAGTGCAAAGAGCTGATGGCTGGATTCAAAGTCTTGATGTTACACCCCGCCGGGCCCGCCGGGATGTTTCCAGAAACAAGCGGTACGAGATGCGACGTTGTGTTTTGCCATCCTTCGTCGTAGCTTGTTCGTACGCCGACTCTGCTGATTCGATCTGTTGCGAAACCGTGGGGCCCCAACTTATGCGGGGGTGGATATAAAACATCGTTAGTGTACGGAGTAGGGGCTGGGGAGGGGGAAAAGATGGCCTGCTAGGGTTGTTGCCTCGTCTTCCACCACAGCAGCCAGAGCGAGATACTTCTGGCCCTTCTTCGGCCAATATTTGGGGGTGATGGGGGACCAGCCCGTCCTCGCCACTCATAACGCCCAGCTTTCCCCTGGCCAGGGCCCAACTTCGGTAGAGCGAACCGTTAGCTCTACCGGAAAATATCCCAGAAGGTACAATCTCACGCACATACAATGCGAGAGTTCGCCGAGTGGGCATCGGTCTCCTTGACCATGCCATAAGGAGTACTGAGTCCAAACCGATCGCTTGGGTCTAATCCGATTTCGTGTCGGCGAGATGGTCCTCCGCGCCTCGCCTGGGATAAGGGGGATAAAGTTTTCGGTAGGGAAAATTCAGGTTCTTTGGTTTAACCAGTGTTTTCTCTGCCATCGGCCTTATGCACGCCGAGCATTGGGCTGAAGCGCACGTCGGCGATGTTTGTCTTGTCCTTGTATTCTAGCCTTCCGACACATCCACCACCTGGACTCCTTGTATTCCCTTGAGAGCAAGGCTGCTGTCGACGGTAAAAGTAGTGGCCACTTTCGAGACATCCCTCGCTTCCACAAGCTCGACCATCTTCCCACCCTCCAGCGGCCCATTGACTAGAACCTGCAACCCCGTCATGATGTTTCTGTCGGGCTCCTTCAGACTCGGGTTGAAAGGCACAACCGCTCCCGGTCTGAGAAGTACGGGCAGAGTGTCAAAGCCGTGAGTCTCAGTATACCATCGGCCTTCCTCGTATGTTTTGCCACGGTCAAAGAAGCTCCTCCACTTGGCCTGTTTCGCGGTCGGCGGTGAGACGGATCCACTGCCAGCCTTCCCAGAAAACGGCACGTAGAAGGTAACTTCTCCTCCCTTATCGAAGACCGGCGCAATCAGCAGCTCGCTCCCAAGCATATACTGTGTGTCCAAGTTCCACGTGTTAGGGTCAAACTCTCCAAATTCGAGAAACATGGCTCGCATTACGGGCGTGCCCTTCAGATGACCCTCAAGTGCGGTCCGTAGCAGGTACGGCATTAAGGCGAGTTTCCGCGCGACACTCTCCCTCAGGACTTTGCTGCAGGCTTCATCTTCACCGGGATACCGTTCGGGGTCGTAAATCCAAGGGACGCGATAACTCGAACTGCCGTGCAATCGGGAGTGGCTTCCCAACAGACCAAACTGGACCCAGCGCTTGTACAACGCTGGGTCAGGCAGTCCTTCGAATCCGCCGATGTCGTGGGCCCAAAAAGCAAAGCCCGAGAGTGCAAGAGACAACCCACCGCGCAGCGTCTCTGCCATGGCTTCAAACGTGCTCTCACAATCTCCGCCCCAATGCACAGGGAACTGCTGTCCCCCAGCCGTGGCCGCTCTGGCAAAGAGACAGCCCTCCTTCCCGTGCGCCTCCATGGTCTCGTACACGGTCTTGTTGTACAGGTATGCGTAGAAATTGTGCATTCGCACAGTGTCTGATCCGTCATGATATTTCACTTGATGCGGATGGAACGGAATTCTTTCCCCAAAATCCGTCTTGAAGCTGTCGATCCCCATGTCCATCAACCTCGCCAAGTGCGCAGAGTACCATTTCCGCGCGGCCGGGTTTGTGAAGTCCACACAAGCCATCCCTGCCTGCCAGTTGTCCCATTGCCAGACGGTCGGCCTGGGAGTGTCGGCGCGCATGATGAAGTAGCCATTCTTTTTCCCTTCGGCGAAGAGAGGTGACGCTTGGGCGATGTACGGATTGATCCAGACACACAACCTCATGCCGCGGTCTTTCAGGCGTTTGAGGTAGCCGGGTGCATCGGAGAAGTTCTCGTCGTCGAACTCAAAGTCACACCATTGGAAGGATTTCATCCAGAAACAGTCAAAGTGAAAGACCCTCAAAGGGATATCCCGCGATCTGAACCCATCCAGGAACGACGTCACCGTCTTCTCGTCGTAGGACGTGGTGAAGGAAGTGGTCAGCCAGAGCCCGTACGACCAGGCTGGAGGCAAGCCAGGCCGCCCAGTCAACGCGGTGTAGCGGTTCAGGATGTCCTTCGGCGACGGGCCCGCTATTATCATGTATTCAAGACTCTCGCCTTGAATTGCGATGTTGACGCGCGTAGTCCGTTCAGATTGGATCTCCAGCATGACCTTGCCCGGGTTGTTGATGAACACGCCATAGCCTCGACTCGACATGTAGAACGGAACGTTCTTGTACGTCAACTCAGAACTGGTCCCACCATCCTCGTTCCACACGTCAATCGCCTGCCCGTTCTTCACGAACGGCCCAAACCGCTCGCCGAGGCCGTAGATCTTCTCGCCTACGGAGAGATCAAGCTCCAGGAGGATGTAGTTGTCCTGCTGTGCGTACATGCCTTCGTCGGCTCTGTACCTGGGCGTGTTTGAGGAGGACACGACCGCAATGGAGCGAGACGAATGACTGGTGAGTCTCCTCGATTGCTGGGAGTACGTGAAGGACAGCTCGTTGGGGGCAGTGTTGATCGATAAATCCAGAGGCCCGCTTGAGTATTCCAGTGCTCGTCCTTTAGAGTGGTCGACCTTGGGCTTCGGCGAGGCCTCAAACAAGGGAAAATGTGGCCCTAGGTCATCTTCGCCGGTCCAATGCGAGAACCTGGCCGCAACCACTCCTTCCAGTGGAGTCCGGATTCTGGTCGATACGGTACCCACGTTGAGGGTGTCGCCCCGGGTTCTCTGCAATTTCGTGAGAAGCAAGTCGACATTGTCCTCGTTGACTTGAAGCCTCTCCACGTTTCCCATCCAGTTGAGACAGACCCCGTTTCTGTTCCGCCACATGCCCTCTGTGAACTTCATGTTGAGCTGTGCTGGTGTGAGACAGACGGCACGTAGAATTCAGGACTGCCTTTGTCGGGCACCTCAGGACTTTCTGGAGGACGCTGTGACAGGTGCAATCTCGAATTTAAGAGATCAGTGAGGCTCTGCAATGCACACCGGGTGACAAGGCTGTCCTCGTATCCTCCCATCGTATCGCATTTCATGTCCAAGAAAGTGTGTAGATATGAAAGATACGGTTGATCGATGGGGATAAAGCCCGGAGGATTACTACGCGGTCACGTACCGCAAAGGTGGCATTGAGCCCAAAGTGAAATGGAGTCTGGTTAAAAGTTGGCGACAGAAATGCTGTCTGACAGAAAGAAGACGCCGGGAGGGCGCAGAATAGCGTGTCAGACCTGGTTTATTTCTTGGCCCATTTTATTAGGCAAAATCCTGCGACCCAGTGTGGAGCGTAGATGCGCTTCCTTACTTTCTGTTCTCAAGAATCATTTCGCATCACTCATACAGACATTGCCTGGTTCGCTATCTGTTCGCCACCCAAGCTGTTCGGGATTGCGTTTTGCCTCCCTTCTCTCATGACTAGGATACTAACCAGATACCATTGAGAACGTTGGGAGAGGTCGAAAAGGCGAGCTGCCAATTTGCGAGAGAAGCTGGTGCAGACCGACACTAGAGGTTTAGTAAGTAAGGTCATCTCTGGGAACTCTGTAGTCGAGGCTTTCTTTCTTGTCGATGTCTGAGTCCGTCCAACCAGCTGCGCGGAGGATGCGTCGTATGACTTGATTCTTCCTCTGGCCATATTCAAGGGGCTTCTGCGATGTTGAGGCAAGCTCGATCTTGGTTCGTCCATACGCCTTCCTCAGAGATTCGTGCTCAGGCATCCTCAGCGTGTCTCGGGCCGCTCGATGACATCGCATGACCATTCGTCCATCGGGGTTCTGCCTGTCAATGATATAGCTATGTAGATGTCGGTCAGTATCGAATATGCTGAGTCCCAAGAAATCTGGCCAGACTGTCATGCACCCAGGGCAACGGAGTTGCCTTCTGTAAAACCCCTGCAACACAACGCCAGGCTTGGAGAGACGTACACGCTTTGACTCGGGGCCGCGCATTGACCATGCATCTTCATACTGAATCTGCCTCTGATACCGCCGTCGCCGATGCACCTGTAGTGTGCTTCTGGTGGTGGTTCGTGAATCAGCGCCTCTTTCGCCATTTCAGCATTGCAAGCGTCCGGCACTTCAATGATGATGTCGATAGTGGGCTTCGCCGCCAGTCCCGCGACTGCCGTGCTGCCGACGTGCTCAATCGTGAGGTACTCCACCTCACAAAGGCCGAGATAGTAGCTTAGCTTCTCGGCTATCCGCTGGAAGTGGTCTGGCCAGGCGGGATCATGTGGGACAACTGAGATGGCCGGCATTGTGGTCGCGACCCCAACGAGAGACACTTTCAGTGGCGGTGACTCCTGTTGATATCCGGGATCTTGGACATGCATGTCGTATTCAATATTTTGAGGAGCCATGTTGGATGTAAGAAGACCAGGTCGATGGTGGGAGAAGTGGAGGATATGAACAGAGAGGCAAGATGCCTTTTGTGGCTGGCTGCTGCGTCTTTGTAAATCACTCCAGCAGGTTTGACTCACGGTTGACTGAGGCAAGTTCAAGTTCGGTGGTCGCCGTGATTGTGGTCATTCTCTCGTGTTTGTTCGATATCCACCAAATGACCGGTAGCCTTACTCGGATTCCGAAATCCGATAGCTGTCATCATGATCAAGCAATCTCTTCGTCGTTATCCTTGAGCCTGCCGCGGCTAGGGGCTGTTGTTAAAGCCCGCCTTTTCAGCTTCAATGTCTTCACGAGGGTCGTGCCAGGATTGAGCCCAAATGCCACCACGAAAACAATCAGGACAAGACAGAGTCCGACCACACAGTAGACCCAGAATGCAGATTTACCAGGCGCATATTCGCCCTCCATGCTGAACAGCTGCGAGGCGAGCCCCAGTGGGATGAATACCATGGCCAGTATGCTGAGCTCCTTCATCCTCATAGTCTCGATGATGCTGACGAGACCTGTCATGGAGCTGATGACAGCCTGAACTCGGCCGCTTAGTTCGCGCAACTCATGGAGTACGTGAATGAAATCGTCTTCGCCCGGATGGTTGGTCGCCTGTCCAGGGAAACTCCCCAATGTACCAGATGCCTTGAACTGGCTGATCGACCGGTCGACCTGCTCGCGCCACCCGGCAACCCGGTCATTCAGATGCTGCACATCCCGTAAGGAGTTTTGGATCAGCGTTGATGATACGCTGGCGAAGAAGCAGGCCCGGTGATAGGTGTTCTCGTATTTGACGAGAAGATCAAGGCTGTATCGCAGTTGAATCATCCAATGCGATGCCACGTACCGTTTCAGAACCCCGGTCACTGCGTCTGGAGTGTCATATCTGGCGACTCCAGGTGGCTCGGCTTGAGTGTAGTAGTAGATCAGATCTTCCAAGGCGCTTTCTCTCCTAGGTCCGACACCAGCGGCGTAATCCAGGGCAAGGCTGTCCTGCCGCAGCGGAGAGAAGTCGATGTAGCCTCCACGGTACAGGACGCTTCTGAGAGTGCACTGTCTCTTATCAAGTCCAACATAGAACTGGTCCCCTATTGGAGGATCGAGCAGGATAATCGCTGTTGGAGACACATCAGCATCATGGGGAGTGGGCAAGCATGTTGGGGCGAAGACATACCATCCCATCCTTCTCCTCCATGTCGTGTTCTGAACCAGACGCTTGTAGTTTTACGGACAATGCCGACGCCATCAAACTCCCCGTTGAACTTCGATACGCTAACTCTCCGTGGCTGATCCAACACCTGAAGCTCCCAGTCACCAATAGCATCCGCGAACTCTCGCAGCTCGTGGTACCTGATGCAGAATGACTCTCGGGAAGTGGGATGTGAAGACAACAGCGGGACATCCCGTACACCCTTGTTGGTGTGGAGGGGCATGCCACTAAGAATTTGGCGGGCAAAGAAATTGGGATCGATGTTGAATGCAGCCCCAAGAGTTTCGACGTAGTTCGATGGCAGACCCTGGACAATGAACAAGCGGCGCGTACCATTATGGTGGTTGGCGATATACTTCTGGAATTGAGTTGAGTTGCAGAATCGTTCTGCCGTCGCAACAGTATCTCGGAATTCGACCACAGCAGCAATGCCTTCTTCTAAAGGCTGACACAGGTTTCTGGCGAGGATGGAGAGGTTGGGATGGTTTCTGCTCATTGCACTCACCAGTTTGGTATAAGGCCTAGTACCTGAGTCGATAGTCTCGGCCCTTTGACTGTCGAAATCACTGCCATACTTCTCCATAGCTACAACAATTTCTCAACTTGATCGAGGGTGTATAGACCAGGGGCTTGCAGTGTTGTACAGAAGTGCCAATGAATCAGGGGAACGGGTCTGCGCTTCATGGATTTTATACTCAGCCCATTGCCTGACGCCCTCCCGCTGCGCCCTGAAGTACAATCCATTCTGGTCTCGACTCACTGAATCCCAGACCCGAGGCTAGGGCACACAGCGACGGTCTGTGCAGCCCGCCAATTGAAGGTCGTGGTCATCGAACGGATCGTGCTGAGGGATTGCGATAAGTGAGCAAAGTTGCCTTTCTGCCTTCTTGGCTGCATATTCGATCAGGTCGCGGAATAGGCCATCCCTCTGCCAAGGCGTGGTTGAGCCAAGTGATGGCGACCGGGAGCCGGTTAAGGCATAGACTATCGTTCTGCCTGTACACTCGCATATGAGCAGGGCACCACGAAGGCAGTCAGTTTCAGTGCCAATGTCCGAGGCATCTTGTAAAATGTCGCAAACGACCTAGTGATGCAACTTATCACCGCCCGGGCCAGATGTGCTCCCATTATGGAGATGTCGGCGAAAGACGCGGACAACTAACAAGTATCGACAATTCGTCTTGGTGGAAATGGAGAGCTCGCTGCGGCAGGCGACACAAATTCAACTCCATTGTCGGACTTGCAAGTAGTATCGTATGTTTTATTTTCAAGGCTTCTGCATCAAGTGAGCAAGGTAATGGTTTATCCATCAAGAAGAAGCATTGTGGGGTTGGATCGCAGCCGGGCTGGTGTTCACACGATAGCGGTGATTCCTCATCAGCTGCTCAGGCCTGTCGAAGGAGCGTCGAGGTGTAGCTGGTGTCTGCTTTTGGACTATTGTAAACATGAGCCTGCATTCCCCTCAGCTAAAACCCGCCACACCGGTGATTGCATGCTAGCAGAGAAGTCGCCCTACAGTCGACGGTGGCCATGAATGGTCGTCGAGGGGGAGGAAGCAGACGCCTCGAGCTCAACGCGTGTGCCTGCGCCCGACCCCGGCAACAAGGTGACGCCTACTCAAGTTTCCTCCCCCTGCCCTGCCTTTGACACAGACGCTTCTCATGAACTACTCCGCACAATCGCAAGATGCCAGATACCGTCTGCCTCCTTGACACACTCCAGGACTCTTGCCGATGTGTTCGTGCAGCGATGTCAGTAGCCGTTCGTGATACCTCGAACTTGGGACTCACCACGGTTCAGCGTTGACCGTCTACATGTGAGCCCAACGCCCCTCTGAACAGCATCTCGGCATTGCTGCCACGATCTGGGAGCTCAGACAATGACCTACCTCAGCAGCGAATTACTGGCCCTCCAGCCAAACCAGGTCGAAAGTGGAGGCCAGCCACGTTTCAGAAGCGCAGGATTGGTTCAACACCATGTATTACGAACGAGCAACATGCGGCTCTGGCGTAGTGACAAGACAGTCTCTGAATTGCACCCTTCTATGCCAAATACCGGTCACAGTCTTCCCAAGAAATGCCTTGAAAGACACGACGACGCCACGCATTTCGGGCTGAACTCAGCACTATCCTAAAGCAACAGGGCTGAAAAGACTGCGAAAAGAATATAGGGGCAGGCGGCGGCAAGCTTTGTGAGGTCCTTCCCCTGGAGATTATCTGACTCTACTGTAGCAATGACCTCGCTAATATCGGGCGCTAGGATATTTGTCAGATACCTCGTACGGTCCTTGCTCTTTGCTCTCGCAGCACACTCAATGCCAGCACCACGCGGCAAGCGGATTCCACCCGAGTCCAGCCTCTCTGTCGACCCACCGTGTGACTGCCCTTCTCGCTAAGTGTCGTGTCAAGCTAGCTGCGATGAGGAACGTCACGTGAGATCATCAACCGCTCACACCTGCCGCGGTCGAATACAGCGGAGAATTGGTCAGCGGGGCTTGCAGGGGATTCCCGCTCATTTACATTTGGTCGTGAGTATTCTGATGCTCTTTTGTGCTCTGTAGACTTGCACGACACCATGGCCTCAAGAGCTCCGTTACTGCGTTTTCATTTTGTCGACGAGAATGATCCTGAGAAACGACATAAGTCCCGGGCGCATCTCGCAAGAGAGCTGCATAGGATGAAACGCCAGCACTGGAAATTCGATCAGTCGGATCCAAGAACCATATCCCGAGCACACTGTCGAGTCGACCAATTCAAATGGCCACTTGAAGTTGCGATCAAGGCAGCTTCTCCCACAGTGGAGATTCCCTCGAACCTGACAACCGTAGACCAGTCTCTTCTTCATCATTGTATGTTCTCCGAAACGACTTACCCGCAGCTACTGAGACTCCCCAGATACGGCCATTATGCCAGAGCTATACAAAGCTCGCTGGAAACTAGTTGATGATGCCCCTCCAGTTGCAATGGCCCCGGTCACCGACTTGTTCCAATTGTACTGTCGTGACGAGATATCGTTTCAAGCAATCTTGTTTGACGCAGCGACTCACCGATCAGCCCTTCAGGGCAAACCAGCACCACTGGAATACGAGAACCGCCTCTTGCGGGCTATCAGGTCCAACCTTCACACGCTCAAGATTGGCGTGATTCTGGCCACGTCGGTTCTCTGCAACGTCAAATGCATGGACGGATCAGGTGGCTCCTCGCACTGGCTTGGCCTGAAAGAAATGATAACTATGCGCGGCGGGCTCGGTGCTTTCAAGGACGACCATCTCTTATTCACAAAACTGATTTGGTCGTTCCTCGCCCTGCCTGGGCCTCTGACCGGATTTGGCTTCGCCCTGGACCTTGACCGTGGAGTTCACGATCTCAATGATCTTGTTCGGTCCCGCCAGAAAGCCATTGTCAACCTCCTACCCACCTCGGAGGAGGACATGGACCGTTTGACCGATTCCAGGCGAATAAGGACATTCAAGTCTTCGAACCTGAGAAGTCTCCTGCACCCACGATCATCGGAGCACCCAACAGAGCGCAACTGTCGTGTTGCCGTCATTCTGTTTCTCGCCTCAGCGCTGATGCTCTATGGTGACTTTGATTCTGATACCGACTTTTTCATAGAGACCGTTAGTCGGCACCTACAAGGAGTGGATGATAACGCATCACTCTCACCGCCGCACCTGCTGTGGTTCACCGCCCGGTTGAGCAGCATGCATTCGAGCGGGGACAGATACGCTCAACTCTGGATTGGTGTCATAAGGATGTCAACTGCTTTCCATCGACTGGCCGCTACGACGCAAGATAAGGTAGAAACACTACTGTTTACTTCGCTAGAAATGCCCGAAACTTTCGACAGTATACCCGTGCGATGGAGAGTGGACGGAGGATTACAGATCGAGACAGAAGACGTCCACCAGTCTATGCAAGATCGCTCCGTGCCCGCGGAGTGCTTCTGCGAGCTACTTTGGTTCACCGAGCCGCCAAGTGGATGATGCAGATCTGTCTTCTTAATTTCCCAGCATGATTCACCATCCCAATCAACATGTAGCGCGACTGCACTCCTCCGACTCCATAGCTTTCTCCTGGATATCGCAGTTCGTCGAAACATGAATGGGCTGCGGCTCTAACATGTCCGTTTCCTTCAACACACTCTGTATCATCAGCAGCCTCTCCGCCAGGCTTTCAGTTGGGGGCACCCCACCCATGTCGAATCCTGTCCAACCCGCAGCTGCTACCGACTCCATACGGATGTCAACAATGGTGAAATAGACCGTGATGTACCTGCTTCAGCCGCTCTCCTATCGGCTCTCCGATAGCGAATACCGCCGGGTCCTCTCAACCGAATACCCATAATTGGGATAAGGGATCTCCCTGTGAATTGGCGTTCAGAGAGACTCATCCAGCCTTGCGCTCGAGCTTAGGCACCGACTGGAAAAAAAGGCTGTACCAAATCACATCAGCAGCGATTGCGAACGGATCGTGGCCATACGAACCTGACCGAAGAGCTCATAGTTTGCCCTTGCCCTGGGCGGGTATCACAATTGAGAGCCTTCAGTATACTGCTCCACCACATATTACCGGACCGCCCAGATTTCCAGTACTGGATTTGGTGGCCGTCGGGAAAGGTGTCGGTAAGAGCGGGAATTTGCTCATTGGAGTCCATCTCCAGATACCATGCTGTTTTCGGGTTCGGGCAAATGAGATCATGATCGTGAGCCCACGGCAGTCCTAGCTCTTGGAGTGTGCAGGAATGGAATGTTGGTTCCGTTGGGGAGCAGAGCTGTGAACTGCGTATGGAAGGGGGCGATGGAGAATGGCCGTTCAAAGCTTCGGCACGACCTCGATGCACGACCGCAGCCATGTCACGAAATGCAGCAGGAATGGTGGGCACCGCCTCAAACCCTTATTGTTGGTCTACTGGGCGCATGCCCGATTTTTATGCCACCTTGTGGTTGTTCTTGAATGGCGACAACACATCAATTCAACACCGGCGGACGAAATGTCCATTGCTCAATAAGCGGCCCAAAATACAGACCGTGTTTGTTGTGCCGGCATCTGCTGTACTGAAACTGGAGTTGGCCGAGGCGCCTTCCACGACCCCAGACTCAAGCTGACCTCGCTTATCATCAAACGCAGGTCCTTTGGTGCGAGGCGCCTAGCCGAGTCTGGGGAGATGTGACATAGTTGATACTTCCCAATCGGGCTCGACCCACGCTCACTAATACGAGCCAGTTCTTGGACAGAGACGAGGCTTTGATCGGCAACATATGTCGGCATGATTACTGCTCATTACGACGAAATTCGTCCGTTTCACTGCCGAAGCAACACGCTCGAGCAATCGCCTCTATTGCTAAGCACGTTGGCGACTGCGACTGCGACCTGGGATGCAGCGTGGACGAGACCATGGCATACAAAGCCAAAAGGACGAGGCTTGTTGCCAACACCGTTGCTGGAGAAGAGCTCTCAGTCAAGATCAAAAAACGAGAAACACGTTGACGCCGGCGAGCAGCCACTTCACGAACACCACCAGGGAGGATAACCTTGCTGCCCGAACTCATCTCATCGGTCTCATCCAGCATCAGCCCGAAGATGACTCGATTTCAGGATTGGGAGACCCAGTTGGTGCCGACAGCGAATGGGAGGATCTTCTTTCGTTATGCTGGCAAAGGGCAACCGATCTTACTCCTTCATGGTGTGCCACAGCACTCGGTACGGCGATCTATTGCAGGGATTCACTCGATGCACGACGCTGACCAGCTCACAGCTCATGTACCATTCCATCGCGCCGGCCCTGGTGTCGAAGGGCTTCCTCACCATCGTCCCCGACCTTCCTGGCTTTGGCCAATCCGTTGCCAACAAGGGCACCCCGCTCACATCTAAGAATGCCGCTGACGCGCTCCACACGGTCATCAAGTTTCTGGACTTGAAGGAACTGCACATCTTTGCGTTCGACAAGGGCACCGGAGCTGCCATCCTCTTGGCTCGCGACTACCCGAACATCATCAAGGGTCTCATCATAGCGGAGTACTCCCTCCCGGGCTTTGGTCACGAGATTGCACAGCAACCGAGCCGGGTCCAGACTCTCTTTGACCATTGGCACCTCGGGCTCTTCACCCTTCCCGAAGTGGCCGTCTTTCTTATCCGCGGGCGCGAAGAGGAATTTCTCACGTGGTATTACTGGCACACCTCCTACAGTGGCCACAACGCACTGCCGGACGAGCTGTTCCAGCAATACGTCAAGGAGTGGCGCCGACCAGGGGGCGTGGAGGCTGCCGCCGAGTTCCTGGGAGGCTCGGTCTGGGCAGACATGGAAGAGTTCGCCTGTTTCAAAAAAGGCACGAGACTTCAGCAAAGACTGCTGGCGATGGGCGGCGAGGCTAGTATGGGCAGAGACGGCATCTTGGAGGCTTCCTGGGGAGGGATCAGCTCCCAGCCGCTCGAGACGGTGGTCGTCCCCAAGTCGGGCCACTGGGTCGACAACGAGAACCCGCAGTTCGTGGCTGAACGAGTTGCAGAGCGGATCGGCCAGCTCGGCAAACCTATCCCGGAGGTGGACTTTAGCTGGTTGGACGCCAACTACAAAGACCGGATGCAGGCTGTCGAAGCCGCTGTGAAACGAACGACCGGCACGTCTCGCGTGAGGGTATATCAGTCGGCCACGAAGCTGCAGTGCTGGATTGACGAAACGACCGTATTGTAAGGCCCGTGTGGAAATTTGGGCCTGCACTTCACGTACCTAGTACAGGAGGTAGTTCCGCCTAAATTTGACTCAAGTTCTGCCTACAATCACGACGTTTAGCACGAAGTACATGTTCCTCTCTGAGAACCTTTCGGCGGGCTGGTATGAAGAGTTCTACTTCTACTTCTCCTTTCCCTGCTCCTTCTCCGCCATGGATAGGCTACCAACTTATCTACAGCCTCAGCCGTATACTTAGGGGGCAGCTTTCGGGCTCGTTTGGCGGAGAGGCAAAGCTAAAAGACGTCTCACCATGTGTTTATTTACTTTGACGGAGACCTTTCACATATGTAGTAAGTTATAGTATCGTGAGAGTGGGTTGGTCTCATAAAGATTGTATTCCTGTCACCGTATATCCATCAATTTATTCAGTCCCCCTATGCTTTGCAGCCTTGCATCTCTGGAAGGTGCCCACACGACGACTGCAACTCCAAACTCCGTGTAGCAACATACCAGCGTCTGGGACATGTCGTGACCGTCTCTTACTTCCCCATCAGTCGGTCGGTCGGTCGGTCAGTCGTCGTCTGCAAGCCCCTGTACCGGCATACTTTGCCGTGTCGGACGAGATTGTCCTTCCGCGAATAACCCTTTCCACACGGACAGCCGAAAGTCGAGAGTCCGCTGTGGACGGTCTTTATGTGCCGTTCTAGGGTGCGGCGATCGTCTTTTAAGGTTGCTGCGCAGCCTTGGACGATACATGCGATGCGTTTGTGTCCGGCCACGTGGGCGCTGTCCAGGTTCCTTGTCAGAGGCTAGAACTTGAATACCCTGGATGTAACTCACCGGAAGCGTTGGACTGCGATTCTGTCTGACCGGTACCGCTCTTTACAATGCGGGCAGATCAGTTGGGTCGTCGTAGTGGGCAGGCCGGCCAGTCGCTCATGTCGTGGTGGTCTTCCACCGGAGGCGTAGGATCCAGGCAGTGCCAGTACGTTGACGGCAGCTGTTGTCGGGTTACCATTGTCGGACAGGTAGATTGCCTCGGTGGGCTGCAGGTTGTAGTGAGGTATGATCGGCTCGTATGAAGGCGATGTAGTTGGCGCTATAGTATGCGATGTGGCAGGCGATGTGTCTATGCCTTCATTCGTGGAGAGACTGTCTGGATATGTTGTTGATGTGGCGTCGATCTCGCCACCAGGGAAGATCAAGTTTATTGGGATATCGCAAAAGCAGCCGATTCCAGGTATCCGGTGACAGATCGTACAGAGGTCCTCTGCGAGGAGTTCAAGGCTGTCAAAACTCCAGTATGTATCGTATCCGGACGGTGTTTGTCCAAATTCAGCGCCAGCAGGTCTCCAAAATCGAGGGCTGAAATCTGATGGAAAAGTCGAGGTCGCAGACTGAGAAAGCTGGTTGCCGGGCTGGAGCCCCTGGGATCTTCGACCGGAATCGGGTCGTAGGTTCTCGTTCACTTGAATAGTGTTGAAGATCCTCGGTTGGGCGTCGAAGAGCCTCAGTTGAGCGGAATATTTGCTGCTCAACTGAGGCTCTTCGACGCCCAACCGAGGATCTTCAACACTATTCAAGTACCAAGTATCGTCATAATCAGTATGAATGATGGTTGCGCGGAGACTACAAGTCTCCGCGCAATTAAATCACCTGGCTTGTGGAGCAGCCTAGCCAGAGGATTGCTTTTCGGAATGTATCAAGACGAATTGTAGAGAATGGCGAAACGTTGAGACACCTTGAGTCACAGAATTCGGGACTGTCAAACGATTAAATAAGTATCGCCGACAGGAGCACACGTTGAAAGCGCCGCGCCCCTTCCATCGCTTGTCAATGGTTGGTCTTCTCTGGTTGAAGTGACCAACGCCCTTGTGCCGTCTTCCTTTCTCCGCATGGGATAGTACCTCGTACAGCGCCCTGCATTGAGGTCCCTCACCTCGTCCAATCGCTTATTCTGTTGCCTGCTGTGGCGTGTGAGGCCCGGATTCTCATCCAGTGCCAGCGCATGTGTTGTTAGATAGTCTTAGCATAAAGCGATTGTCCAGTGACACCTTTTCTCGCTGGCCTTTCATGCAAGCCTCCCTTATCATACCTCTGTGTCTGGACGTCGATTGGCGCGTGCTGCGAGGAGATATGAGATCAGCATTGAGGCCTTCCACACCTTATGAGGCAGGAATTTGCATATATATGTCGACCGTAGGGGTTTGACTCCGGCCTCAGGTGATAGCCTCACGAGCTCATCAGCTTCATCACGCCACAGTCGAGGCTGCCGATCTCCCTCCGCTATAAACATCCCGGAGGCCTTCAATCAATGCCTTCCAAGTTGCTCAACGGAATGTAATCGTGACGCAAGGGCCGGAAACCTACCTTTTCCCTCCCCGGGTCTGTGTCTGGCCCCCCACGTCTTCCACACTGTCACGCTCGCTGACATGGCTCGCACCCCGATTGTCTCCTCTGAGGCCTTCGATGAATACTGCGCCGCCAACCCGCGATCGGCGCCACGGCCTGAAATGGGGGTGACCCTTGATCCTTGGCTCTGCTGGAGCGAAGAGGCCGCGCCTGGTTCCCTCTGGATGTCTGCACCCTCCGCTTCGAAAAACTTTGTGACCCGTCTTCATCATTCCACTCGAGTGGAGTGACCGAGGTGGCCAGGCCAAGCCAGGCGTACTTTGAAGGCCTACCCTCGCTTTGGGAGTAACAGGACGGGAATCGTTGAGCGCGAACTTGCAGGCGGACAGTGCTGTATATTAAGGTCGGTTTAGCCCAACCGACGAGATGATTGCCTGCACTTCCTGGCAGATGAGGCTGTTCCTGGGGATCCGTCAGAACTCCAGCTTCAAATGGAAAGATTCCTCGCCGAAGAGCCGTGGAGCATCTTCAATAGGGCTGCGGACACCGGTGCTGGCTCCCTCTCGAGAGCGACTGCGTCACGGACACCAAAGCCACAGGCACCTAGCTCCTTCACGGACTCGTCGAGGGCAGCTACGAATGGCTCCGCAAAGTCGGAAATAGCAGGTGAAATCAAGACCCGCAAAACAGGCTCCGAGCTCAATTCCGACTCCAACGGGACGCACGAGCATGGCACCGACACCGTCCAGCACAACGGCAAGCGCAACCACACTTCCAATGCCCCTTCTAATAGCACTGATTCGCAACCGCCGCCCTCCTCGGCTCAGCCATTTGGTGATTCTCCCCGGTGGCGACAACTCCAGCGTCCCGAACGATCTACGAACCAAGACCTGCTGTACATCGGATATTTGTTTGTGGATGGCAGGGCTGAAGGCGGAAGTCATCTCGAAGCGAGAGACGCAGGAAGGAGAGGGTCAAGGTGCAAATATAGGCATGATGGCCGCGATATGGCACCCGGGAAGGGAATGCTGGGCGTAGAGTAGAGAGGTCATTTTAGGAGTTAGGTTTAAGATATAATTACGCCATAGCACACGTGCCAATTACCGCTACGTGACTCCAGTGATCATGCCGTGCTATGTATGAACTTTTGGTGCTATTTATGTAACATAACGAAGCTGAAGCTGATCACCTGATAGCCACCTCCTGGAACACGTTCAGTGCTGTTGGTGCTTCAAACCCCCATGGAAATGCCACATACCGGTTGAGACCAGTTTATGATCCTACACAATCAGATGCATCATAACCTCATACGTTCTCATTATGTCTAGCTTCATCTCACACTCCCCAATCTCCCCAGCATCGCTGAGCCGAACAAGCTCAGTTGTCTACCCCTATATGGACGTTCTTCTCACCCTCGGGAATGACCTTTTTCTCTTTTTCGCCCTTCAGGTTCGGCAACTCCTCCACGGCCTCACCGATAATCTTCAGTGCGCGCTCAATTTCGGTTTGAGTGATGACCAGTGGCGGGGCAAGGCGGATGATGTTCTGATGTGTTGGCTTGGCCTGTATCGACATGTCAGCAAAGGATGCACCTAACTGTCACTGCCAGACTGAATGGCCGGACGAACTGGCCAGGTGGATCGTTTTAACTTACCAACAATCCCTTCTCCTTCATCAACATGCACAAATCCCACGCACTATGTCCATTTGTCTTCTCCTCATCAATCACGATGGCATTGAGCAATCCTTTGCCTCTTATCGTTGTGATGAGGGGAGATTGCAGCTCTTTCAAGCCGTCGCGGAAGACCTGTCCTAATCTCTCGGCTCGCTCGGTCATTTTCTCGTCACGGACAAGCTCGAGAGCGCGGATGGCAACGGCACAACCAAGCGGGTTGCCCCCGTACGTTGACCCGTGTGTGCCAGGCTCAACCGTGAGCATGATGTCCCTGCGGCCGAGTACACACGAGACCGGGTACATGCCACCCGAAATAGCCTTCCCTAGTAAAACCATGTCGGGCTTGATGCCAGCCCACTCGTGGCAAAGCAGCTTCCCGGTGCGGGCAATGCCAGTCTGGATTTCGTCGCAAATCAAGAGGACGTTATGCTTGTCGCACAGTTTGCGAATTTCATAGAGGTAATTGTCGTCAGGAACCACGATACCAGCCTCACCCTGGATAGGCTCAACGAGAAAACCGGCGATCTTGTCGCCGTGTGACTCGAACGACGTTCGGACAGCCTCGACGTCGTTGTAGGGGATCAATTTGCCGGTCTTTGGACAGAAGCTACCGACACCGGGAAGGTATGGGCCGTAGTTATCCCGAGACTCGGGATCTGTGGACATGGAAATGGCTGAGAAGGTCCGTCCGTGGAAGTTCTCCGCTACGCTGAGGACGATCGCCTCGCCTTGAGGTATGCCTTTGGATTTATAGCCCCATTTCCTGGCGATCTTGATGGCTGTCTCAACGGCTTCGGCACCGGTGTTCATGGGCAAGACCATGTCGAAGTTGAAGTACTCGGTGACGAACTCCGCAAAACGAGGGAAGACATCGTTATAGAATGCTCTCGAGCTCAGCGTTAACGTGGATGCTTGCTCAACTAGAGCTTTGACGAGTTCAGGGTGGCAATGCCCCTGGTTGACAGCAGAATAGGCGGAGAGGAAGTCCAGATACTGGCGGCCTTCAGGATCCCATACTGTTGTCCCTAGTGCTCGGGCAAAGACGACGGGCAATGGGTGGTAATTGTGTGCGGCATACTGGTGCTCGGCATGAATGGCCTCTTCGGACGAGGAGGCGTGGTACTTGGATCGGTGGAGACCTGCATTCACGGCGCCAGCGGGTTGGAATACGGCAGCGGTTGGTTTTAACTGCGTGCCATTGGTAGTGCCATTAGTATTATCACTGGTCGTTGCGGAGGGCGCCATCCTGGTTGACAGTGCGGTTGTGGTTGTACAACAGCTTTCTCGACCGTTTGATGGAGAGTAATGAGGCGAAGCTGATTGGCTGGTAAAATGGGTTGATGGTGAAGAAGCACAGGTCGATTTATTCTTTTTCAACAGTAAAATATCGTTCTGGCCCTGGAGGAGGCAGTGGGTAACGTCAGAATATGTACTCAATCATCATGGAGTCCACCTTAGGTCATGTGCAGAGATTTCAATTCAACTTACACAATTGGGACCCTGTTTGCCTGTATATGCTATCCCTCTAAGTGCAGGTGTATCCCTAATGGAAGGAGAATGATCGCTAAAAGCAAGGTTAAGCGTAGCCGCACATCTTGCCCGCGTAATGTGGGAGGGAGATGGCCTCGCTCGAGACTGGCTAGGCTTGTTGGTTGGTCTGTTGGGAGGGCGTGATTGAGCGTATGCAAGGGCAAAAGAGTGGGAAGAGTGAGGGGTTGCTCGAGGGGCAAATGGGAAGCCACTCCGCTGACGACGTCGTTGGCCTTGCAGGGCACCTGCGGCTAAGTGCGGGACCAGCCAAGCCGGGCTCACTGGAGAAGTGCTCTGGTGCTTGCTCTGATCCTCGAGAATAATGCAAACAGCATCAGGCATTCTCCCGTCGGGTATTCTCCAAAATGGCCGCACTCAAAGGACCAGGCGCTGCTCAGAAACACGATGGCTCGGGCCTACGGATCGCCATCGTACACGCTCGGTGGAATACCACCATCATCGATGCCTTGGTCAGCGGTGCGAGAAATGCGATGCTGGCTCAAGGTGTAAAGGAGGAAAACATCGTCATCGAATCAGTTCCCGGCTCATACGAACTCCCTCTCGCTGTCCGGGGAATCTATCAAGCGTCGCAGATACAGAGCACAGCCAGCACGGTCGCTGGTGGCGTGGGCAGTCTCGCAAGCGGAATCGGAGACCTTCTTGGGGGCAGCAACTCAACCACAGACTTGCAAGGCAGCCTCCAACCAGGCCCGCCGGAGCCAGAAAAGAAAGAGGCCAAGGGCTTGAGACATACCTTCGACGCCATAATAGCCATTGGCGTGCTGATCAAGGGAGAAACAATGCACTTCGAATATATCGCAGATGCGGTGAGCCACGGCCTCATGAGGGTCCAGCTGGACACGGGCGCTCCTGTCATCTTCGGCTTGTTGACAGTGCTGAATGAGGGTCAAGGTCTGGCGAGAGCTGGTCTTGAAGGCGGCACAGGCAAGGAAGCCAAGGGACACAACCATGGAGAAGACTGGGGCAACGCAGCCGTTGAGCTTGGAGTCAAGCGCAAGGGTTGGGGGGAAGGCAAGATTGCCGGAACGTGATACACCAAGGTCAGCCGATGTGGCTGCGTCTACCAAGTTCTGGGAGAAAGAGTTTTGATGCATGCCGAAGGCTTGCAGCAGGCACCAGAGCCAAGCGGGTAGACCACATACAGCATGTACCTCTGCAGCTCCCAAAAGATCGATCTCTTGACGCATCGAACGCCGATAATGCTACAGTGCCAGAGCGGCAAGACCAACTACTCCTGCATGGCATCCTCTTCCTCGTCGTCATCATCGTCGCCTTCCAGACTCTTTTTAGCGGCCTTCTCAGCCTCTTCAAGTAACTCTTGGGGCACTTGCTCATGTCGGCCCTTCGTCGGCCCATCCAAGCTGGAGATCCAGGTCATTTCAAGCTCGAACTCCTTGTCCTTGGAGTCTTCATGTGCGACATAAATGATTCTGGCCGCTTCCATAACTGCGTCCTTGAGCGTGAGCGCGCAGGTAGGCGAACCTAGGTCTAGCTTCTCCAACTCGGCCTTCGCAGCTTGTCGACCCTTGCCAGTTGCAGCACCATAGTAGCCCTAGAAATTTTGTCAGTATGACCCTCCGTTCTCATTCTTGTGTGCGTACCCAGTAGAGACCACTTGGCTCGACCATGTAGAGGCCAGGACCACCTCGCTCGGTTGTCTGGTCTTCAGACTTGCCTCCTGACCCAGACTTTGGACCTTCTCCGACTTGACCGTCAACACCCAGCTCAGCTTCCGAGTCCCAGCCTCCCAAGATAGCTGTGATACCGAAGGGCCGTACGCTGGAGTAGAGAGTGTATGCTTGCACATAGCTTCCTATCCTTGACGCCAGAGCGGAGATGGGAATGGGGGCTTTGTATGTTTGTCTCCAGCTGCTCGCCTCGTCTCTTGCTCTGCTGATGAGGTGTCGGCCATCTGGTAATAATCCCGAAGTGACAATGCCTGCGTTACGGTCGACTGTGGATATCCGTTTGTTGGCACCCGGCTTCAGCAGCTTCGAGGTGATGATCTTCTCGCAGGCCAGAACAACTCCGTGCTTCGTCCGGATGCCAATGCAGGTACCGCCATTTTCTACTGCTTTTACCGCATATTCGACTTGGAAGTTTCGACCATCAGGTGAAAAGACGGAGTTTGAGAGGTCATAGCCAGTGCCTATCGACGTCTGTAGAAAACACCATTAGCAAGGTGAGAGGCCAGAACAATGATGGAATACACACCATTTTGGCAAAGAGCTCTGAGAATGGATAATTCAAGAGGCCAAGTTCAAGATCAATGAGATCGGACCGGGGAACACGCTCAGCACACTGCTTTGGATGTGGAAAGAATCTCTGTTAACATGCAACTTTAATGCTGGAGGCGCGCATTGCACTGGCAGGCACTCGTGATGCCGCGTTTCTCAGCCTTGTTCGAAGCGCTAACATCTTGGCGCGAGGCTGAAATTGCTCGGAGATTTTAGGTTTGGGCAGCGAAGCAACGTGTCATCACCCCGTCCTCATGTGTCATATCTTCGAACAAGTTTCCCTTCTCCTTCGCTCTCTCCTCACCTTATCTGATCAAGTACAAGTCCTCCCTGCCATTTCTGAACAAATACTCGTTAACCTACGCCAGCTGGTTCTTCACGCTTTGATGTTGAGCTGAGAACCGCCTTGCGTACACCGCCGACTTGCAAGAACTTTGTTCGAAGCCATCGTTACCCCGCTCCTTCCTTCACCCTTTCCATCCTCCCTCCTTTTGACCATATCTTCACAAACAGCCCGACAGCTTCCTCGTACAAGGCCTCTGAGAACCACCAATCCCCGTGGACTGGACCCGTGGATCCTTGGACAGCACTCTTTGTTCTGGAACCTCGGCCCCTTCTTGGACTACCACGCCCGGATCCGGACACCACTGGCCCGGACCTCCTGGAGCTTCTATAGCAGAGTGTTGTTAGTTAGTGCAATACGAATTTGAAGCCTAAATCCCCGAATTTTTGCTTCCTCCTCTTCCTGCCTGGTTGTCGTTGTGTTGCAGACACGGGAT